>JAAGNO010003994.1:10072-20078 GCA_033439905.1 Ceryle rudis | reverse complement strand
CACTTAAGAAAAAAAATGTACTTTGAAACTGAGTTGGGTAAAGGGAGTGCAGACAACTCCTGTGAAGGAAAAGCGGCCCTTTTTCTATTGCTCCTGATTGCAAATTCAGAGTCAAGGTGGAGCTTCTGCTCCTGGGTTTTACAGTTATTAGGCTGCTGGCTGTGACTGCCTGAAGTCATCACCCTGCCTTAGAAGTGGAGGTGCTGGTGGAGTCACTGGTTTTACAGGGAGGTTTTGCAGTGGTGTGTTGCCAGGACATCTGACACACATGGTACCCCAGAGCTGGCTTCCCCTGGGAATCTGCAGGTCCTGCTGATTCCCTGGGCTTTGTCCTTTGCTTTGTTAAGATTTTGCTCATCAGCAGTGATCCCCCTCACCTCTATTCCCCCTGAAATCCAGCCTCTTCTCCTGCCCTAACAGGCCATTTAAACTGGAGGAAGAACACGAGCTACTGCAAATGTCACAAGAAGAAAAAAAGAAGCCACAAGTGACATTTACCTTTCTGATTATTCCTTCCCATCCCCAGCACTGTGTGTACGCTTCCATTACGCGTGACAACGAGTAGTTAGATTTGCAGTACAAATTCATCTTTAAATATACTCACGTCCTCCCAGGACGTGGTTGCGCTCTCCTGACACCCTCCCTGTGCTCTGCCATCCCTCCGGTGCCTGGAAATACCAGCACCACCCGTAGCCTCTCTTCTCTTTTCAATGCCTCTTTAAATATCACTTCTCTGCACCCTCAATCTTGAAAGCACATCAGTAAAAATGAGTCCACCTCTGTTTTCTGAAGCAGACCTTGAAGTTCAAGGTCAGATTGCCCTGCCCATCATACTTCGAATGGGGTAACGAATCCAGCGCCATGCACAGGGTTGGTCTCTAACCCATAGTAAATTATTCAGTGTATAGAAATGAGGATGTATAGGGGTGTCTTAAGGGACACAGCACTGCTGTAGCTGTATTCTGGGTATCTGAAAAGAACTTTCTGCCGTGAATGTTAAAATACCAGCTCACAATGTGGTGTGCAGAGAACAGATGGGTGCTTTGCCATGTGATGTAGCCTAGAAAACAGCTTTGATTTAGTGTGCCATGCTTGTCTGACTTTTAAACTTGTATTAAAAGGAATTTCATAAAGGCAAACTCCACATAAAACTCTCAAATAATGGGGCACTTGGCGGGAGGTTACTCAGCTATGAGAATCACTGATTCATTCTCCTTTCATTTCAAATGGGCAGATGTGTATGAATATTTATTTACTTTGAGGGCTTTTTTTAGAAGGGAAAAAGGTCTTCAGTAGGTGTTTTGATTTCATGACACAATCAAGGGAATTAGTCCTATGTATAAAACAGTAATTAAAACTGTTAGATTTCTGAACCCATACTGACACAGGAGAACTTCTCCCCCCCCCCCCCATATAAAGCTGTTTCTTTTTGTTACAGTGCTCCCGACGTTCAGCCTTTGAGATTATTATGTGGTGTTAGTTCATCATCTCTTCAAAATGAACCGCTTAGGAACAACCCCCTCGAGATGCTCTGGCGTTATCTACATCTCAGGTAAATGCTTTGTGCTTTTCACTAATTGGCTGACTTTTATGAGCTATGTGCAGACGTGCCAAAATAATGGCCAACTGGCAGGTGTTTGATGTGGGATGGCCAGTAGGATTTTTTTTGCATCAAGGACTGATCCAGCTGTGTTGAGATAAATGGAAAGATTACCTCTGGCTTTTCCTGCAATGGCTCATTTATTGGGTGTTATGGGAGGGGATGCCTGTGGGTCCTGAGCTCTTTTTGTGGATGTGGCAATCTCTGATGTGCCTGTGGTCTGCCGCTTGGATGCTTTGTGTCCTGAGGGCTGAGCAAAGTTGTCTTATGGTGTTATCAGCTCGTGGCAGGCAGTCTTATTTGCCTTTCACACACGTGTGGTGGCTCTGCAGAGGGCATGGTGCAGGAGAACCTTTCAGAGAGGTTGTGGAGTCTGCTTCTCTGGAGAGATTCCAAATCTGCTTGGACACAATCCTGGGCAACCTGCTGTAAGTGAAGCTGCTTTAGCAGCAGGGTTGCATGAGGTGATCTCCAGAGGTCCCTGCCAACCCCTATCACGCTGGGATTCTGTGATGACCAGACCTGCTGTGTCCAAGGGGTCATGGCCGTTTGAAAGGTGCAGGTCTGTCCCCAGCACCTCCAGCAGTTGGACTTGTCTCTTTCTGAACCAACTGCAAAAATACAAAAGGGTAAAATATTTCCCAAGCAGAACTTCCCAGCTCTTCTCCAGAAGTGCTGGAGACACCTGAAAGTTGCTTTGTGGAAATCATGATGTTGTTGAGGGCAAATGTCAGGCGCTGCACGTGAGGCAGCAGGACAAAGCCCTGCAGCAACCTCTGAGAACCAGGGCTGGATCCTGCACGGCGGGATCAAGCCTCAGCCACCTCACCAGGCAGCAGCCCCCTGCAAAGCACTTTTGCTAAGAATCAGTAAAATTGTTTGTGTTAGCCCAAGGCAGTTCAGAGAGTGCTTTTGGATGGGCATAACAAATAAAGCCTTCAAGGTATCCGATACTCCAGACAGAGCAAAAAAATGTTCCGGCCTAAATGACACGGATAGTTGAGACATCGTTGCAAAGCAAAATATCTTGTAATTGTAATCCTGTACAGCAACATATCTTTTAATTACACATGCTATTATGTTTGTTCATACCATATAGAAATATTTTATAGTAGCATATAATAATATATGGTTAGAGAGTATATATTAAGATATGCCATATGTATTTATTATAAAGTATATTCATTATTTAGATGGCTTCCAGAGAGGGGGAATGGTCTTTCAACAGTAACACTGACGTCTGAAATGAGTCAAAATAGGGACTTATCACTGCAAGAAGGGAGAGAGTTAAGATCAAATCCTTCTTTCTTTGGACAGTATCACTTTAGGGGTGCATCATCTATGCATTTTAAAGTCGCAGTGAAGGAAGGGAGAATGGGAAGGGTAGATCGCCCTCGATTTGGAAAATCATAGTGTTAGCAGCATGACCTGTTTTTATGGATGTGAACCTTCAGTCTACAAAGTTCTTGTTAAAAGACTTTATCTCGCTGGCCAGATGGTGCAATTTGTCTGGCATTGACATTTGGGAATATCTGCTGAATTTTGCATAAGGACAACTGTTTTAATTATCCAGTGTCTTGCTGGGTTAATCTTATTTGTCTGCCATGACCAAGTCTTTTCTTATTGCTGGCGATCGTGTAACTGTATTGTGTGTGCTTTTAGACAATCTTCTGCTCATCCCTACCCTTTTATTGTCTACCCCTTGGATATTTCTTTGGGTTAAACTCCTCCTTTTGAGGTGGAATAACGTACTATGGAAAATAAACCAGATGTGCTTGAGCCTGGGGTATTTAAAATCTCTCTGCCAAGTTAATCCTTTCATCAGAATAAATGCAAGAGTCTCTTAGAGATGGAAGCAGTATATAAGATTAGGGCAAAGAATGAGCTCTGAAGCTTGCTTTTTATGGCTGCAAAGGAGATTGGAGTTGTAACAGCAGCTGGTTGTGTGACTGGGCTCCCCTGTTCAGGAAGGATGGAAAACAGAGAATCCAAATATTTGTAGAAGTATAAAAAAAAGCAGCTCTGTAAGGCAGAAAAGCTGTTGACCTTCTTTCCATTACCTGAAGGAAAAAGCATTTATAGAACTCCCTTGTGCTTTCCCAGGCTGTGGGCTGCTGGGGATGGGGATGAAGGAAAGGAGGGGCTGGATCTGCGAGAAATCATCCCCGGCCCACTGGTGTCAGGACCCTGCACCGGTGGCACGCTCTGTGCCAGGTGTGACTTGGTCATGTCAATAACGTCCATCCCTCAGCCCTCCTCCTCCTTACCTGCTCCAGAGCCCCTCTGCCCACCCCAGCGTCCCCCAGAGATGAACGAAAGAGCACAAGTGGATTTATGCCCAACCAACCCCCCGTGCTGTTCCCTGTTGACCCATCTCAGTTTGGCTCATTCATTACAGTTTAATTTAGGAAATTCAGGATCAGGTTTGTGTGTGCACAGGAAGCAGCTCATTACAGCTTAATTGCTTGTATTGCCTGGAGCAAAACATCTGTATTGATCCAGAGCAGCGCAGAAATGTGCTATCCATTCGAGCAAACCTGTTAGTCCTCTGCTGCAATGATAAGGTTTATTATTTAATATTTAGACTGTATTTTCAATCGTACAAGGCAGGGCATCCTTTACCCCCCCAGCAGCATCCCTTGCTCGTGTAGCTGTCTCTGGAGGCAGCTCTGTGCGTGCCATGGACAGTGCCCAGCTCGGGGTCTAGGTAGTATATGTGAAGGACATAAACACGGAACAGGTTGCCCAGGTGGTGGTGGAGGCCCCATCCCTGGAGACATTCAAGCTCAGGCTTGATGGGGCTCTGAGCAACCTGCTCGAGTTCAACCCCCCTGCTCGCTGCAGGTGGGTCGGACTAGACGACCTTTAGAGCTCCCTTCCAACCTGGGGCATTCTATGGCTCTATGACTCCTCTATGATTGACTCAATCATAGACTCAATCAATCATAGGTTCAATCATAGACTCAATCACAGACTTGATTGATTCTATGATTCTGTCCCTACAGAGAGAGCTGCTGGGGGTACTAAAGCACAGCAGTGTCCCATTACCACTGCTGCTTCTCCAAACAAGCCCCAGCTCGGCTGCTGTCCCTGGGAGGACTGGTGCCCCTGGATGTAAACCTGGCATGCCAGGGCTAGCACCTCCCCTTGTCATGCATGGCTATAAAATGTAATGTGAATTTAGACTTCCTAGCACCAGTTTCCCCAGTTCAGCGTGCCCACCACAGCTCCAGCAGTGTGCCAGAGGAGCTGCAGAGGTGACTCCCTCTCTCCTGGAAGCCACCAGTCCTCTGCAGACCGGCAGCACACGGCTGTGAGTGGCCCTGACTCCTCTTCTTATGAATTTTTAAAAGTTCTTTGCAGTCCCTTTTGCTGCTTTTAAACAGTGGGACACTCAGATCACTGCCTTTTGACTCCACCTTGGATTTTCCTGGAGAGATTGCAACTCTAGGTTGGCAACTTGCTGCCACGCTGAGGCTACTGTATTTTGTAGCCGAGAGGATGTGTTTAATGTGCTGTTACCACTGGAAACTGTGATGGATTATGTGCAACAACAGCAAAGGCACGCAACCGAACAACCAGGTAGTTAATTACTGCAATTATAACACTTTATGAAAAGGAATTGCACTCACGGTCATTCATTATGGTGATGAATTTCCCACATTTTATTACTGGTCATCTGCACCACGTGTATGACAAATGGCCAGAGTCCCATAGGGAAAGAAAACCCTCCTCTCCCGTAGGTGGAGGAGATGGTGTTGTTAATGTGACAGTGTCTAATTGCTCTGGTGCCCAAGTTCAATATTTATATTCATTTGTACATATTACTCACATCTGAGTGTTCTGGTACACATTGCCTGGCTCGTTTTTCCAGATAAATTTACAGCTGGCTCCCTATGACCAGTCTAATCCATACAAATGCTGGTCTTAAATCTGCGGAGAGACTGGGGAGCACGATGCTTTGGCAACTTGTGTAGTGCGAGCAAAGCGATGGGGAATTGGGAAGTGGGGGTATTGCTCGGTACAAGATCTTTGACTCTTGTTGAGTGATAAATTTTCCAGTACTAAATAGCTGGCACATTATGTTACACGAGGTTGATGGGTGCAAATTATCGTCTTGGTTGTTTCTAGACGGAATGTTATTAGCTGTAGGGAAATATGGCAAACGGCCAGGAGCAGAGCGTGAACTTCTGTGTACGTTGTCTTGAACTGCAGCAAAAGCAATTGTGTGTGCCTGTTGGAACTGGCTATAGGAAAGTCACTGCCAAAGCTATATTTAAAGCGAAGAGATTGAGCTTTTTCCAATACAGACCTGAGATCCCGATCACACGGAGAATATCAGAATGCCACAGTAATTAGAAGGAGCCTGTAATCAAATAGCTCAATTTCCTAGCGCCTGATACGCAGGGGACACACACACACAAAGATTGCAGTTACGTGGTATGAAAACCTAGAGTAAGAAATATTTCAGAGAGGATGCTGAGCTCCATAGTTTAACCAGTCTGGAAAAAAATCAAGGTGAGACCTCTTATATGGTTAGATAACCCCCTGTCCTCCTGATCTGAGGTTCTTGCACCTCCTTTCCACGAGGTGGATGCTTCCCATAAGCAGGGGTTGATGTTGGGCCAGTGCCTCGTCTGGGCTGGCTGCTCGTGTTCTCCTTTTCTTGCACCGAGCTCCGAAATGTGCAGCGTTACACCAGCTCATACGTACACAGCATCCCATTTTTCATAGTAATTTATTTTTGGCAGTCAGTGTGCAAAAATTCTGAAAGCGAATGATTAGCTCAAAAATGCCTGTAATGTGAATATTCAGCAATGGAAATTTTTTCCCTGGTCTCTTCTAAGCTGAGGAACACTGGAGTCACTGGGGTTTTTTTTCCAGTCCTGAATACCACTCAAGGTCTTTTGTCCTCATTTCTGAAGGTCTGCACCTATAGCCCCGAGCAAATTATTAACCCAGTGATGTTTTATTCATTGTAATGCCACCAAATGCAAATTAATTTTTTCTTTGTTGTTAATGAGCAGTAATTTGAGCATTTGGAGAAACCGTAACCCATTGAGAAGCAAAAAAGTATTAAAAAATTGGGTAGTTTTCTTCCCAGGAGGGATCAGGGCTGCTGCGTCCTTAGTCTTCCCTGCAGAGGTCCCCTGGAGCAGGAGATGCCATCGAGACTGGTGTCTTTGCTGCTGGACCTACTGCTCTGCTGAGCCATTTATTTGCCTTTCACAGACATGTGGTGGCTCTGCAGAGGGCACGGTGCAGGAGAACCTTTCACAGAGGTTGTGGAGTCTCCTTCCCTGGAGAGATTCCCAACCCGCCTGGACCCTGCGCTGCTGGGCCCCCTGCTGTGGGTGCCCCTGCTGGATGGAGCAGGGGGGTGGCACCAGATGATCTCCAGAGGTCCCTGCCAACCCCTGCCATGCTGGGATCCTGTGATTCTGTGATGTGATTCATGACTAAAGCCACAGTTTGTCCAAGTGCTCCTGGGAATCATGATTTTCCATCAGTTAAGAAACAGGTTAAGAACATTTGCTGCCAAAGGAAGTCAACACGTCTTCTGCTCAGTGAGGCTACTGATGACCAGCCGAAGCCCAAGAAGTACATCTGTTCACTCAGACCAGAAATGGAGCAAGGAAATGCAGAAATACTGTTGAGATGAAAACAATGCCTCAGGTTGACAGTAGAAGATGCAGGTGAAACAGGACATGAGCTCACAACAGTGCTGGAGATGTGGTGTTCTCCACGGGGTGGGTACAAGGTGCGTGTCCACTGAAAAGCAAGACGGAGGAAACCTCCCAAGCGTGCTTTCTGGCAGTGGAAACTGAGAGTGTGTGGAAAGGGTGCAGAAATACTGAGTTTCTGTGTGCTTGTTAGGGATCAAACATTGAACGTGCAACAAAACCAAGAAAGTTTTGATGGGCAGTTTTGAATGTAGCATGTAGGACGTGCTCAGTGCAGCTGCTCTGTTTCATCAGCAGCCACAAACATTTCACCCATAGGTCATCAATAAATAGCTTCTCATTACAGAGAAGTGAGCCTCTGCCACCTGCCTTATCAACCAGGAACAGCTTAAGCAGTGTTTCCTGGTAGAGGTAGAATCATAGAATGGTTTGGGTTGGAAGGGACCTTAAAGATCATCTAGTTCCAGCCCCCCTGCCGTGGGGGATAACATCTCCCACTAGAGCAGGTTGCTCAGAGCCCCATCCAGCTTGGCCTTAAAAACTTCCAGGTCTGGGGCTTCCACCACCTCTCTGGGCAACCTGTTCAGTGTCTCACCACCCTCATGGTGAAGAATTTCTTCCTAATGTCCAATCTGAACCTACCCATCTCTAGTTTTGATCCATTCCCTCTAGCCCTATGACTACCCGACAGCCTAAAAAGTCCCTCCCCAGCTTTCTTGTAGGCACTGTCGCAGTAGAGGTGATGACCGTCACTCATCAGTGATGGGAAACTGCCAGCTCTCCCGGCAGCCACCTGTGCATCTTCTAAGGGCATCCTCAACAGAGCTGTAGTTTAGTAGCTGCTGACGAGAACTTCTCCTGCGGTTCCTGAGGAAAGCTGACACGTATTCATCAGTAGGAGTGTTTGCTCAAAGAATAAAGTCGTGCAAAGGCGTGGTGCGATCCTGCCAGCTGGGCTGGGTTGGGCAGTCAAACAACTTGAAAACACGTTCGCTGAGAAAACCCCCCTCTGAAAGAAGGAAAAACTTCTCTGTACAGAAACCGCCTGGTTTTGCCAAGCTGCAGCCAGCTTGTTTTCAGGACATGCCAAATATTTGTTTGCAGCCGAAGCAAACATACTGATCTGGTGTCAATAAATGTCTTGATTCACTTCAGTGTTTGGAAACAAGCGTGTTGGCCACAGCCAGATTCATGGGTGTGATCAGCACCAGTTCTTACACAAACTGCTTCAACTGTAATTTTGTTTTGACATAACACAGCAGATCATTTTTTCATCAGCACCAGTAACTGCTCTGAGAAATCTCTGGAGTCGATAGTCGCATAGACTTGCTGCCTTCAGACTGTACTGTAAGAAGCTGCCCTGGATTTTATTTTCCTATGAAAATGTCTGGGGTGGCTCTGTGGGTAACTGCTCTATGTAAAAACGTGTTTGGGGCTCCAGGAAAACTGGCTATAAACCCCTTTTTTTTACCATTACAGAAATACACAGCCCCAATTTTTAGCTTCTGCTGGGTTTTGTTACATTTTAGTATTAATAAGGTTTAAGAACTCTGTTTTTAATGTCCTGTATCTGTTATCCCTCATGATCATATGTTGCCTTGTGCCTCTGCAGTGAAATTCAGAATAAATTCCCATGCCAGAATGACCAACTCATAATCCAGGAGTTCCAGACCATCAATACTCTGCTCTTGTTTCTGTGCCGAAATAACCCTGCCGTGGGATGAAATAAACCCAGGTAGGTAAAATCCACTCGTGTTATGCTGGTGAGGGTAATTCTGCACCGCTGAGCTGCTGGGTGTGTCTCCCACTTTGCTGCTCCATCAGGTCACTCTGCTCCAGGGCAGGTCCCTTTGGTGGTGTTTTCCCTACACATTCACCTCCTGCTAATGGTGATTAAATAATTTCTTTTTTTTCCTGCATTTACTCCCATGGGTGGAAGCAGCCCTGGAACCGGCTGGAGCAGAGGAGGACCCGAGCTCTACCCTCGCTCCTCATCCCTTCCCAGATGCTGGGATGCATGAGAGGTTGCTCAAGGCCATGAGAAAAGGGTAAATTACTCTTCAGACTAACTGCTAGCGTGTGACAGCACAGCGTTTGTTAATATCTAATGTAACTGCAGGCTTTGCTGCAGAAACCTTTCTTATAGCTCTGGTGAAAGGCAAACTGTGTGCTGCATTACTTCTCCAGTGAGAGATTAATTTCCTTCCTTTACAATAATTATGGCCATGTGTACCCTTATTGTTGGCCTCATTGGGTCTCTCACCTATGACAGCATGGCCTGATTTGTAAAAATGCCAAAGAACCCGCAGGCTCCGTTCGCTTCAAGCATCTCACAGGTATTTTAGAGATTTAAACACAAACCAGATTTTTTTATTATTATTATTTTGTTCCCCCAGTTTAAATATGAAAAGTGAATGGTAAGTTACGAGCTTCTTTTAGTTCAGATCCTTATTTTGTTATCTATACAGAATTTAAGATTATTAAGTTTCCTGGCCAGAAAAATAACTGTGGCTGTCCAGCACTCTTACTGAAATCTCTTCTCCCAAGGAACAAGCAACAGGAGAAGAGGAAATGGCCTCAGGTTGCACCAGGGGAGGTTGAGGTTGGAGCTGGGGAAAATTTCTTTATGGAAAAGGTTGTGAGGTGCTGTGCCAGGCTGCCCAGGGCAGGGGTGGAGTCCCCGTGATCCCTGGAGGGGTTTCCAAGCCCCCCGTGGAGCTGT
>JAAGNO010003993.1:52433-70409 GCA_033439905.1 Ceryle rudis | reverse complement strand
CTCCCTTCCCCCCCCTCACAAACACCATAAAAGAAAAATTTGTGATTCCCTATGGAACCACTTTAAATATCAAATGGATTTTAGCTACAAACAGGGCTTCTCCCCCCCCCCCCCAAAAAAGAAAAAAAAAAAAAAAAACCACCGAAAACAAAACAAGAAACCCCACGTTAGATGATACTGAAAGAGATTATTAATGAGAGCTGAATCTTATAAGGCTCACCTGCAGGTTCAGAGATCACTTCTTGTTCTTGTCAGCTCTCAGAAACTCAAATGCTTCTGCAGAGCAAAAAGTATAGAACACGCTGGATTTTTACAATTAGTCTCAGAAACAACAATCTCTCTTTGCAATTTTCAGTTCTTCTTCACTTTATTTGGGATGAAACACCATTGGAAAGCCTTCTTTTATGTTACTCCATTTCAGTGCATGCTTTCCTGAAGCAAGAGAAAAATGTGACAGGTTTGATTTAGTTCAAAATTTTAGGGTGTGACATTAATTTAAAAAATCTTTAAACATAAAAGATTGCACACAATTTTCTGGGCCTGATTTTGCTCCCATTTTAGTCTCTTCCTTGAAAAACTTCTTTCCTAGTCTGTATGAAAGAAGACTTTTGGAGCCATTTTTCCCTTCTCTACTTCAATTCTTTACTTGGAAATGTTAGTGCCATGGATGTGGAAGGTAGCTATATGGTTCACAAAAAGGGAAAAGGTCTATATACTGAAAGGCAAATATAGATATTGATGAGTCCGTGGCAGGGTAAGACCAAGAGCAGAAAGGGTAACAAATACAGGAGTGGGAAAATGCAACTACAAAGCTGTCCTTAGGAGGTAGGGGATGGCCCAGCTGTTTAGTTTAAAAGGAAATTATAAAATAAAGATGATCTGTTGTGAGACATTCTCCTAATCTGTGGAATTTCAATTATGGTAGCAAAGCAAACTGAACTAATTTATTACCATGATAAATCCTAAAAATGATGAGACATAAGTATTTCACAAAAGTGAAAAGACACTGCACGAACAAACATGGAAGAAATTGTAACAGAGTCAGCAGAAACAAAGTGGTCTTTTGAAGAACTTGGACAAGTTTTTAGACAACTCTGTTCCTGGAAAATTTAAGGACAATTTCTTTTCATCTTGGATTAACTGGACAGCAGTAAAGGGTTTAATACCTATTTCCTGCATTATCACCATGATTTTAACAGATTCCTTTCCAAGTGTGTATTTATAATTATCTGTGTATGACTAGAATATGCAGAAATGAAGAGTGAGATGATACAGAAAATTAGCACCTGAAAATGCAAATTGTTCTTAAACCAAATGCTGTTAGGGACAAATCCTCATTACTTAGTCAAAACTCCCTGTTAAATGCTTTTTTTTTTTCTTTCTTTTTTTTTCAGTAGGTTGAAAGTGCAAACATACTCGGAAAAAAATCTTTCTCATTGGAAATGATGGGGTTTTGATATAAATCTATTGGAATCAAAACTTTGTAGTAGAAAAGTATCTATTCCAGTGAAAAAATTGGGAAAGATATCTCAGCTCAAGGACAAAATCTCTGCTTAAGAGTTTCCACTTCCTTGTTTGCCTTTTTTTAAGTAAAACACCATGAAAGGTTTTGGTTTTTTTGCTTTCATAGAATTAGAAATTCTGGAAATCTTACAAAGTTTTTCAGGAGTTTCAGTTCTCTTCAGCCTGCACATAGAATTTTTATATTATCAGGAATAAGAAGAGATAAATTGTAGAGGTGGCAATCAATTTAAATCTGCAATATATAAATAAATATATAAAGCACAAACTATATGCATAAGCAAGGCTTGTAATAACCATTCAAATACACTATATGTGTTGTGTGTGCATTGTTTGTGTAACTGTCTGTACACACACCAGAGTCCAATTAATATATACGACCAGACCAGCCAATCTGTGCATTCACATAACAAATTTTAATCAAAACACAACTATTGCAATAGTGTTCCTGCTACTTTAGGGTCACAGTGCTGTAAAATTTCAGCCTACATTTGTGTGTACATTGTAATGTATTACAGTGTTTGAATATTCAGGCTACTTCACTAAGGGCAAAGCTCCACTGACAAATGAACACAGTGCAAGGCATTGACAGCTACTGAAATATTTCTACATCTGCTGACCCAGGGGTATCTTTGTATTTAGAAGGTTAGTAGATCCTGACTTTCTTGATAAATCATCTTTATGCCAGCTACTTTGAATTGGACTCACTCATTTTGACTCAAAATGGTACACAGTGGCTGGAAAAATGACAAGTCACTGTTATATCTTGCGTGATTAAGTCCTAGTCAAGGATATTGACAGTATTAACTGGCTGACAAAAGAATCTTCCACGTAAATAAAAGTAATATAATCAGCAGTGCTGTCGGCCTTACATAGTTTCCTGCATGGAAATTTCAGAGCCTAAGATGAACAGAAATGAAATAAAAAGCAATCATGTTTACTTCCATGCTCTGTATTAAATATCTGCCATACAATGGTATCAATTACCTGCTACTGGTTGTACATGATTGTATAACAATTATTTGGACATTGCTCCTCTGAAGAATTGCTACCCATCATCTCTGAGGCCAAGAACATAATTAGGATTTAGATAAAGTTGAGAAGTCCATATGAGTAGAAAGATACTGCCAAATCATATAGATAAGCTACACATGTAAGAAATATTTACCTGCATGTTTTCAGGCATACATAAAATATCAGATGGCAACAGTCAGAAAATTACTTTTAGATTTGTACATTGTTGGTTTTCAAGTACCTCCTTAAATTTGATGCCGACCTGTGTCAGAGATGAGTAACAACTGAGCTACTCTGTGCTTCAGTGTGGCAATATCTATGCTCCTATCATCATTTTTTATCACCAGAAACATGATAATTACCATTGGTGTCTTGGTGCTAGATGTATAACATGTCAAAAGAAGAAAGGAGCACGACAAATGGCATTGGTCAAAAATAGGCATTCTTTTGGGAACAGAAAGAAAACCTGGTATTTCAGATCATGCAAGGAGTTTGGAAGTTTGCTTTTAAATATATGTGTATATAAAATACTCCTTTTAAACAATGCCATTAGAAATTGACAAATAGGAAGAGATTGCTGGGCCAGCAGGTTACACAGCCTGTATATGTACCTGCTTATGAGACAGATTACTACTTTTTTGCAATCGACAAATGACTCTTCCTTCAGTTGCTCATTTACACATGTTTGAGCCATTTGTAAGCTCTGATGAAATTTAACACTGTATGCAGTCTCATTTATAAGCAGAATCTAGACAGGGCAGGGACAGCAATTTATCATAAGCATCTTATGAAACTCCATTAAAGCTGATCAAGAGACTCCAACCAATTCTGTAGGGATGTAAAACTAGACAGTAGAGGTGGGATCAAAAGAAGACCCTTGGTCTTTCCTAACAATGGCAAAGTAGAGGCAGAAGTGACCATGCTGGGACTGTGTTCCTCCAATACTTCTGGAAAAGTCTGAGGCTGTATTTTGGTGACACAACATTACTATATTGTGCTGATAGTTGGGCTGACACTTGGGCTGATACTCAGGCTGATACTCAATCATCATAGAAATGACATGTCTGAATTACAAATATCTGCTCTTCATACCTCTGTTTTGCTGCATCCTGACTGAACCTGTTTTGGGGGGTGTATTTGAGCTGATTTTGTGATTTTGAGTTTATGCTATTGATACTCAAAGTCAATTCGTAACTGATAAAGAGAAGAGTGACAATGAATGTCAATGAATGTAATAAATTATTATTATTATTATAACAGTTCCTACCCCACAGCTAAGTTTCTTCAATGGCATGTTAGAGAATTTTGCATGTGGCTCTGGTATCACCAAGCCTCAGGAGACAGATGGCTTTTTTGGAGTCAACTGCAAATGGGCCAATAATATTTTGTAGCTATAAACATAACCGAATTTATCAAAAAAATATTTTTCTTTTAACACAGAGAATAAATGTTTTCCTCTGAAAAACAAATCCAAAGTATAGTGCTTGATAGGAGTGTTATCATTCTTTGTTGATCTCTCTCGAATGGTTAAAAAGTAACATACTACAGGTCTTCCAGATGAACCTTTTTTTAGGTAGACTGTAGAATAGCTGTCTATTTTCAATTTATTTATGCAGCTTCTAGTAGCATTACACCATTTCCTCTTGGGGAAAAGAAGAGATGATAACAGGGAAAAAAAGGGAAAGAATGTGTCAGACAATGACAGGGAAGAGCAAATGCCCACTTCCAGGTCCTTAACAGAACTTGTTTGAGTGAAGGCTCTATTAATATACTGAGCTTTCATAAGTAAAGAGACACTGGGGAGATGATATGAGAGCCTGGTGTCACATTCTGCAGACTGTAAAACTTTATTTTCCTAGGGTTGGAGCTGGCAAAAAATCAGATGCTGAAGTTAAGCTGGGTTAGGAATTTTCCTGGTTTGAGCTAGAACAGAACCAATTCTCCATTCAGTGATTTTACTTTTCAGCTCAGTCTCTTCTAAGTAATAGCACTTTCTGAAGTTAATGGCGTATTTTTTTTCAGACAGTGTCTGCTTCTAGAACTGATAACACTTGATGTTTATAGATACTACTAAGGATTGGCGTGCAGAAAGGTTCTTGCTTATATTTGCTCCTATGGAGCCCAAGGTCTGCTAAATCTTGTGTACCACATTGAAGTGCTACAAGTGAAAGGGTTGTAAGTAAAAATGTCCCACAAGGGGAGAAGCAGACAGGACAGGTGACGCAAACCCATCCAACAAGTTATTCTACTCCATGTATGACATAGTCAGTATAAAGTTGAGGGATCACAAGGGTCAAGTTCTCTCTTTCAATGGACAGCATCTGAACAGGACTCTGTCTGGTTTTCTGTCTTCAATCCACTCTGTGAGTTCCTGACCCCAGTTCCTGAATCCAGTTCCTGAATTCTGTTCCTATGTCCACTGAGTCCAGTTTGAGACTTTCCCAGTGTCTGCTCTGTAGTGCCAGTGGTGGCATGACCATCAATTCAATATTGGTTTTGTATATATTTGTATATATTTCATTATTTTCTTATTAATATGATTTTATTTTTCTTTTTATTGTTACTATTACACTAAAGCTGGTTTAGGAGGTTTTTTTTCCAACCCATAATTCTCTCTCCCATATTCCCATTCCCTTCCCCTTTTGGAAGAGAGAGAGTTTAATAGAGAGTATCTGTTACTCATTTAGTGGTCAGCTCAGCCTCAACCCGTGACAAGGACTTGTGAGGAGATAAAATTCCAGCAATGTGGGAAACACCGTCTTTATATTTACCATCTGAGTTGCACTTGCAAGTACAGGCAGATGCTTACAGATGAATGATAACTTGTATAAAATAAGTATCCTCAGATTTAAAATTGTCTATCCATGGATAGAACACATTTTAACTTTGCATGAGTGAACACTTCCCCCTCTAACATTCAGATCCAGAAGAAGGCCACATTTAGGCATCTGTGTTTAAATAATCAGTAGCTCTTTTGTAATAAATCAAACTGCAGAAGAAAGAAGTGATATAAGCACCAGAAAAAATCTACAGCAACTGTCAGTTTTGTCCCTTTTTCAGTTCAGTGAAATTTGGATTGCAGGATTGGGCTAGTATTGTGTTATCTACATTTTTCCTAAATGGCAGCTGATCAAAGTAATTTCTACACTTATGAATATATGGGAAAAATAATATATCTGATGTTTTTAGATTTCTCAAGCATAGGCCATTGTAACAAGTGTTCTCAACAGCAAACAGTTTTGCTCTAACCAGAAAACTCTTCATTGGACTGTACAAATAAATGGCTAACACTGTGCATTTGCTCTTTTCATTGACAGCCAAGAATTACAGTGACCAGATTCACACAAGTGTAATGTCTTGTACTTCAAACTTAATTCAGTCTTCAAGTAAAGAGCCTTTTCACTACTCAGTTTTATTGTAGTATGTTTATTCTTTACTTCTCCTTTGGTCTTCAGGTGCCAATAGTTTTCTATTAAAAAACCGCAAAGAACAACAAAACAAAACCAAGCCAAGCCAAAACAAAAAAAAACAACCAACCACCAAACAAAAACCACAAAAAAAACCCCAAACAAACAAACAAAACAACAAAAACCCCAAACTCAAACAAAGAAAAAACCAAACCAAAAAAACAACAAACCAAACAAACAAAAACACAAACCAAAAACTAAACCAAAAAACTAATCAATCTTGTTTGGTTTTCTCTCCATAAAAAAATGTTTGGGCATTTTATTTTAAACAGTTATGCTTACCCTCAATATTATTTTTTTCACAAAGTGTTAGAGTGTAAATATGACTTTTTTTCTAAATCCTTCACCTAAACCTTGATAGCTGTTATTTTTTAAAATTTTCCATTACATTTCAGTAGAAAAATATCATGTGCCTGAGAGTCACTTATCACAGCAGAATTTGTATCTCCCAATATTTGTCCCTACACTCTGTGCAACTCTTTCTGGAGTGAATGCTTGGCTAAAGGGAATCACTAGTTTTATCCTTCATGTTGATGTGCTCAAAACCTATCTCTGTATTTTGCTTCTCTTTTTTTTTTGTGTGCAGTTGTATCCATATCCAGAATAACCTGGAGTAACAGCGGTCTGGATGTGGGATGTGTATGACTGAGGGAAACGTGTTTCAAAGAAGAAGAAATTCAGTGAATTTGTTTTAAAATTCTAATCTCTATTTTTTTTTTTTTTCTCTTTAGATTTTCTTTTTTCTCTGTGCACTCTGCCATGCTAAGCCAAGCTGCAGAAGTAGAATCATCAATCCTACTACCTATTATTTGCATTAACTTTTTTTATGGACTGTAATTTATTACTAATGGATGTGTGTTTTTGTTATAACAACTTTATCAATAACAACAGAAGTTATATATACACTGTTTACAAACACAGTGAAAAGCCAGCACAGGCAGACCAAAATCAGGTTGTCAGAAATTACTTATAAAGTTTTTGTTCCCTAGACATTTGTACTGGAATCAGTGATGGCTGCACATATAAAAATTACTTTGATGTCCATGTGGATGTTCTTCTGATAAGGATGTGACAAAAAGTTAAGGGCATCCATTTCATCAGGTACCCTGATACTTTCAATTCAAGGTCCTATTAGAAACCCCTCAAAAACTCATGATGTTCAGCATTATACTTTTTTTTCCCTAGCACATAAAATAATGACAGGAAAAAAGTTGGAGTTAGCTGAGTATTGCAAATCTTATAAAATATTTGGCTCAAAAAGCTCTCCAGCTTTCTGAAGACAGCCTATTTATCTACTTTTATATTTATCTTTATATTTATCAGGTTTATTCTTCCTCAAGTGGCACCCTGGAATGTTCTTCATAAAGCCACCAGCAGAGTTTTTTTGATGCAAGTGCTGGCAGCAGCAAAATAAGCTTTCTGCTTTCTCTGCTGGTTTTTCAAGAAGAATGATTCTAGTGACACAAGAATGGTTTACATTTAAATATTTTCAATTTTACAGTTGGTCTAGCATGTAGACACTAGGGTTAGAAAGGATGAAGAGGGAGATATCCAAGGCAAAAACAGGTGAAAATATTTTGTGATGGTGATAACTATCTTATTTGAACCAAAAAACCCTGCAGATATCAAAAACAGTGTTGGAGGAAAGTTTCTTTAAGAGTTGTGCATCCTTCCAAAAGTGATACTGGTGCTATTGTGGCCACTACATTGTGAAAATGGAGATAAAATACAAGTAATAGATCTGAGACTTTTAAAATGTCTTTGAAACATTAGGTTATAAAAGGTTCAAACTGACCTACACACAATAAAAGAGACAGTATATTAAGCTGTGTGAGCCCCCTGTTAGGATATCCTTCAGAGATCCCAGGTAATTCCTCCTCTCTTTTACGAGGGTGTGAATGTGCAGGAACTCCAGTGAATATATGGGGTTTGGGGGACTGTATAACAAATACAAGTGCAACAAGGACATTTGCAAAGAACGAGACTCTTTCTGAAAGATCATAAGGTTGGAGACCAAACCAGAATCAGAAATGTTCTGGAGGAGTGGGTTCAAACACTGAAAATCACAGATGTAGGTCACTTGCTGTTATGGTAACTAGCTTGCTCTCAAGGGATTTACTGGTGACATACTGTTTCTATCAAAAGTGGTACCCATCTTGAAAAGTTATCGATGGGATGAATTCTAAATAACTGTATTGTTTCTAGCAAAGTAAACTTTCATCCACCCTCCAAACTATAGCTAAAATTTCATTTTAATGAGATGATCAGAGGTTTGGGAATATTTTTTATCCCTGTATTTTGTCATGGACCTGAAAGAAATGTCATATAATCAATGAATGTCTATTCTCAATTAGAGAAGACAAATAGCTCCCATGTATCCTGAAAGATCCAAAGTGCAGACAGGGCCAAGAATGACACTATTCTCCAAAAGTACCCATCTTTTCTTTAGCCTGAGGTTTAAGTATATTTCAAAGACACAATCAAGATTTTCAGTGTGAGCTACTTCACAGTGTGAGAAGAAAAGCAGAATAAATAATGGAAGAAAGTATTTCAGAAATACAAAGAAAATGAGAAATTACAAGTTGTGTTGCTTACGGAATTACTCTTTTCCTTGCAGTGGACCAGACTACTGGATGTTTTTAGAAACAGAGAACAGCTTGCTGCCCAGAGGAACATATGGTTTAAGAAATTATCTGATGTTAATTTTCAGGTCTGACTTGCACAATGATTACCCTGAGACAAGCAAAGTAATGAGAATAAAAGAACTAGATGACCAGCAGACCCTGTCCCATTCAACCCCTGACATAGGTGCCACATTCCTGTGAAAGGCATCCTTAACAAAATCTGCCCAACTACCACTTTTCTCAGCTATTTGAAAGTCATCATTGACTTGCCAGTAGACAGCAAAGCTGGATAACCTGCAAGGTGGTGCTGTCAAGGTGTAGTCACCAGTGCAGAGTACAGTACTTCTTTCTGACAGAAATCTTATCTCCTTTTCCATTGCACAGCATCAGCAGATACAGGCTACATATTGTCCTGAGTTCTCCAACACAGACAGACAGAAAGTGTGGAAGGAAAAGGATGGTGGCCAGGACTGAGGAGCTGTGCTCTGCACAGTACTGTGCTGCCAAGGATCTTGTGCACCTACCAAAGAGCTGCTGTCTTATCTTCCCCTGCCAAGACTGACAGCGTCTGCTGTCCTACAAGGTAAAACGTGCTTGGCTTAGAGCAAAGTGGAAAACTCTTGCTAGTCAATAGTAGCTTTAAAGCCTTTCCAGGCTCTGTATTATATTATATTTCAAGCTCAACATAGTGTGGAATACCAATATACAACAGCTAACAAATCACACTAAGAAACAATGAAGTTAGGAAAGCTTTTCACCATTATGTGTGTCTTCTCACAAGCACTAATTGCATCGTTGACATGCACTGGCCTAGGTCCAAATAACTGAAGTCCCACAGGATGCGCAGGCTGTCATTTGTCAGAAGCTTGAGACAGAGAAGCAAAAATGTCTCTATCTTCTTCTCTGAACTGACTTCAATATCTAAAGTCTCAGGGAACCTCATATGATTATATTCTTTCAATGTCCAGTGGTCTAGCACTCTCATAAGACCTTATGTAGAAAACAAAATATGTGACGACTGTGATTAAGAGTAGAATATTAGTAAAGTGCTTTCGGTACCTTATCTTCATTTATATTATATGAACATGGAAAGGAGAAGACTATATTCTCCCAAAAATATTGCTTCCTTGACAAAGGAGCCCTAGCTAACATTTTTCGCTGTAACATTTCTAAAAATTATACGATTTATTCAACTAAGCTACCTTGTTTTAAAAAGCATTCAGGTATTCAGTAGAGGCATTTTATATAAGTTTGTTATGAAACTAATTGTCTGATAGTCAAAATAAATCAACCTCTGGAGATTTAACCATGACAACAAAAGGTGCATGTATGTCAGACAGATTTCAAGCATGCATGCCTGATTTGTTCTGTGTATTCAGTTTAATATTAGTGCTTTGAAAACTCAGCACACTAGCTTTTACTTGACACTGATCATATTCTGTTGCTATAACAATTGTTTTCCATTAAAATTTACTTTTTCTGTTCCCTTCCATATTGGTCCAATGTATGTTCCTGATTCATGCTTCTACCCTGGCTGTTTCACTGCAACAGTCAAAGGTTAACTGAGTCTCCATTTCTTGATGTCCTTGATTCCTGACAGGATGCCTTCCTTGGGCTTGCTGTGGGCAAACTCAGGGTACCAGCCACAGCACAGAAGCAGCTGAGAGAAAGCAGCAGGTATGCAGGTCATGTCAGGTGAGGTCCAAGGGCTACCCTGATGCAAAGTTTAAGCCCTTATGATACCATGGAAAAGCTACTCAACCTTGAGGCCTTTGAAAAACCTGCTTCCACACAGCAGCAGCGAGTAGCCAGAAGTTAGCAGTTGAATGTGCCAAGGACTTGCTTTGGATTTGGCTTGCTGCTTGCTCCATCCTCACTACAACACTGGGCACGGGGGGGACAGGGGCAGACAACATGGACTTTGACAATAGGTTTAAT
Source organism: Ceryle rudis (assembly GCA_033439905.1). NCBI lineage: Eukaryota > Metazoa > Chordata > Aves > Coraciiformes > Cerylidae > Ceryle > Ceryle rudis. The sequence goes on along the minus strand of JAAGNO010003993.1, from coordinate 59,845 downwards.
TTTCTGTGACACAGAAAATGAGAGCTGAGGACAGCTTTTCCTGTGCAGCCCCAGGTGAGGAGGTGAGGAGAGTTCTGGTGAGGAGACCTGGCCATGTGGAGTGATGGAGAATGGGACCCATAAACAGTGTAGGTGGGATCACAGGAGAGAAGAGCTCTGCAGGAGGGATGTAAAGGAAAGGAGATGTGGGGAATTGGACATGGGAAAATGCCATGAGCATGGGAACATGGCAGAGCCAGCATGGGGATGAGAGAGACACAAAAGCAGAAGTCATCAAAGATTAGTGGGGCCAGGGGAATAAGGGCCCTGGTGAATGGAAGATTCTCCCTTGGAGTTATATCTGAGAAATGAACAGAAGATGCCTTCATTTTAGTGCTCAGCTGCTGCTGGCAGATGAAGATGGTAGTGCTTCCCGTGATAGTGAGCCACTGCAGAACCTCTGGTGCTTGGTTTCTGACCTTGCACACTTCTGGCAGGCTTGTACCCTTGACTTGTTCGGATGTGGGCAAAGGAGCTACCAGGAGCAGAAGCTGGAGACTTCCTTCCCCATTTACATGTCTGGTACCAGAGGAGAAAGCAACAGCTGGGCCTGACCCCTGCATGCGTGCAGAGAGTCTAAAACTGCTTCCCTACTGGAGAACCACAGGACACCAGGGGGTGTCATACCAATCTGAAAGAAAAAAAAGTTCATGTCTGCCATTTTAAAAGTTTAGAGATCTGCACACCAAGAAATGCCTCTCCAGAATATGCCTGGAGACAGAGTGGTCTGAACTCTGCACCAGCCAAAGATGAGGAATGGCTGGAGTCAAAAGCATTGCATCCCTTCCTCAAGGCACTAATGGACTGTGATTTGGGTGCAGATTAGGGCTTTGCAGGGCAGAAAGCTGTTGTCCAAACATCTCATTTTGCCCCACTTTGAAATGGTTTTACTTGCTACAAGAATTTAGAAAGAGATGAATGACTGAAGGAGGGAATGCAGGCATGAGAAGGATGGTAGCACATAGTAATGCTTTAGCTCCTAAGAGAACTAAATATCTGCTCCAGTGATCATTCTTTTACCTGGGAATTCAGGCTCTGCCCATGAGCTTTTGAAACAAGGCTGGTCCAAGGGACTGCGATATTTCTAGGGCAGTTTTTACCCTAAATTTGGCCCACTACTCACTACGATAGCAAGAGAATAATCATGACAGTAAGTAATCTTCAGAGTATTATCATGAGGAAAAAGGTCTAAAGATATAAAAATTTACCTCCATTTACAAAATGAACAATTCAGGGTTTGGTGTCAGAATATCTGACATCTCTGAACTCTGATGACAATTTTGAACTTATTTCAGGGACATTTTGTGCCAAATGTTGTCTATGGGGGGGAAAAAAGCTCATATTGCTAGTATTTGTTGCTAGAACTGTGCAGAAAAAAGGAACAAAAAAAACCCCAAACCAAAAAGTTTCACTCTTCTCCAATCCAGGAAGGTAGAAACAGATATTTGATTATTTCTGACATATTAAAGATGGAACACATCCTTGCAAAATCATCTCCATGGGAACAGATATAAAATAATGATGGAAAAACGACCAAAAAAGTGGACAAATAATCAGTTAAGAACATAAGGCAAATATGAGGTGCTAGGTATCATAGATAATTGAGTATAGTGTCCCTGTCCAAAAACTTTGTACTTTTAAGATTGAAAAGGTTTTATTTTAAAAGAGGGGGGACAAACCACCAAAAAAACCCCAAAAAACTAAAACAAAACAAAACAACCAACCAACCAACCAAAAAAACCCCCCCAAAAAAAAAATTTTAAAAACCCCACAAACCTAATATTTTTCAGCTTTTATATTTCATCACAAAATGGCATTTTTAGGTCATTCAATGTGGCTGGTAGGAAGTATATGAGCAAGCAGTTTGAGAAGAATCAAAGAATTTATTGAAAGGCAAATCCTTCCAATAATATTCAGCAGTAATATTGCTTATTGCTTTGCGGTAAATCTAAATGCATCTACTCAGCTATCCTCCTCAGCACACCACTGCACTAAAGTAATTAATCACTGAATGAGCTTTTGTATTAAAAGTGAAAGGTTTACTGAAGACAACAAGAAATTGGAAACTTACACTGGTGACTTTTACATCCTGTTCTAATTCATTTACATCAAATCCTGGCTCTCTTTTCTTCTCCCCTCCCCCAAAGAAAAAAGTTTTTTAAAGTAATTAATGTACTATGGCAGTGTTTTGGATCACCCATCTGGATGGATTTTTTGTGGGGGTTTTCTCAGAACTATTTATTTAACTCTGCTACAGCACTACTGCATATGCCTTGATGACAAAAAATTTCCATTACCATTTTTTAAAAGCTGCCTCAATTGACCCCAAAATCTCATTTTTGTATGATAATCCTGTGCTTGTATGTCTACTGCTAAACACAGAGAACTAGAGTTCTTTGTCTTTCACATGGATGAATTTCCATTTATCAGCCCTGAGAATCATCTGACCTTCACCCAGTCATTCAGCACTGTGAATTTCCTGCATCTCTGCATAGCAGCTTTAGACTTAACTATCCTGAATAATTTCATATCCTCTGCAAATTTTTTTCCTTTATCATTTGTGAATATGCTGAGGATGACACATCCTACTCTATAACCTTTGAGGGTCTCAACAAACTGCTGAAATGTTAATTTACTAGTATATATGGTTGCAACAGGACAAAGACAGAAATTCTTTTGGTTAATAGGGGGAATATTTGTTTAGCAGTTTTTGCTGCAAGCCATTGTCAACCTTTTTTCTTAACTCCCAGTATACTGGATTGACAACTTCACCTTACCAGTAAACTGACATCTTCACAGAACACTTACAGTTTCACAAGGCATTCCTGTGACTCATCCCAAATCTATTATTTCATCCATATTCATTAATTCCATTTGTCATTACGGTTCCTAGCCAATCTGGCTGGTGCTAAAGTTGAAAGTAACTGGTCTGTCTTTCCCAAGATGACCTGAGTAGCCCTTTGAGACACCAGTACAATATTAATTGTATTTTTATCTCCCCAATTCTAAAGCTAGGTCAAGTAGCAGGTAGGTTATTTGTTTAGTAGTTTGGCAGGTTCACAAATGTGAATTTCTTTTAGAAGATAGCAGCTCTCATAGGTTTGCATTCATTTTACTGATTTCTGAAATGCCTGCTGTTCATAATTCTGACTGACAATTCCCCACTTATCCTCTTTTCTGCTTTTCTGCAACACTGATAAATTCCCCACTTTCCTTTCCAATAAGTGAGGATCAAAGTTTTTCCTCTTCAGTGCCTATTCATCCTACTGGCTCTGGAAGGCTCTCTTTCTGATATGTTTGAAGAAGTTTTTATTATTAGCGTTTATGTCTTTACCAAGTTGCTCTTTTTTTTGCCTGTCCTGTTGTTCATTGCTACAATCCATTATCTTCTTGACAAGTGGATACCACTTCCACTTTCAAGGGCGTGGGTTTTTTCACTTCTAATACCCTCTCTGTTCAGCTACATTAGCGTTGAGATCTGGGAATGGTCCTCTAAGGATCTAATTTTCTGTCATATGTTTTAATAGCATTTTACCTCATTACCTGTTTCTTTTAAATGCCTCTTCAACAAACTTCCTCATTTTAAAGTAGCTTTTCCTTTCTAAAGTTTCATTCTGCTGTGAATAGTTTTTGTTTTCCTGCTATCCAACTGTTAAATCTATGTCATTTATTGGCACATCCTGAGACTCCAGTTCTGGTACCTCCTCAATGCTAGCAGTTACTTGTACTCTTTGCTGACTGTTTGCCCCAAAAGCAGGCAATAGAATGCGATGATTGTATCTTGAAATGAAAATTTAGCCCTGGTATAAGAGACCTCTCATGTCTCCCATTGCTGTTCTCTGTTTTTCACCCTGATTTGTCTGCTTCCAGAATAACTTTCAGCACAACTACCAGACCTCACTCCCACTGACAGGCCTGCAGGAGGAAGACAAGCTGTCCTTAGAAATGTTCATCTTGCTGAGTTGTCTCCAAATTGTCTCAAAGGGAGACAGGCTTGAAAGACTGCAGGGTGGAAGGCAGATACAAGTACCCTTTACCTTTTTTCTGCCTGACAAAAAATACTTTCTCTCTCTGCTGCACTTCCAAGGGCACATCACTTCTGTTGCACTTACCTGATGCTCAAGAATAGCCACAAAAACTCTCACAGATAAAACCTACCCAGTTCCCATAGTTTAAACCAGTTCATGTTTTAAAAGTTTTATTAATCCGAGAGCAATTATACTACACACTCGGAATGAATACTCTCCACTCCCTATAACCCACTGAATCCCCATGCAGGTGACAACATCCACCATAAGGCTGCATATGCATGTGTGAGGTGTAGGTGCTTGCTGCTCCCCGTACTCTACTAGCCAGTTGAATGCTACTCATAGCATCTGATGGGGTAGCTGCTCCATCCTGCTGAGCAAAGGCTCAGCCTGATGACAGCAGGGAAGCTTCTGGTGTTTCCATTCAAATATTTTGCTGCAATTAAAGTTTTTAATGCTTCTTTTATACTACTTTTCAGTCTTACTCTTTCTTTATTTCTAAAGTTCCTTTGAAATTATCTGGTTACTCTTTGACCTGGCTGATGTCCACCTTCTCTAACTTGATTGGTTTGGGGCCAGTGCTGCCCAGAGAGTTTTATGTATTTGTTACACGCATACACTGTACACACCCATCGTCTTATCTTAAAAGCAGTGGTTATGCAGGACATTTGCCAAGAGTAAGCCATTCAGGCACCTCCACAAAAGCAAGACAGGGATCTATGGCTCTCAGTCCTGCTCTGCCCTCCTCCACCCCCATCTCCTCCCTGGCAAAGGAAAAATCAACAGTGAGCCATTACTCTGCTTATTTCCTCAAGGACAGAGATGAATCTGTTGAGGTGAGCATAGGAAAGGTGCTTGCTTCCATTTACATCTCTCTGGACTGTCCCAATAGTTGTCTCAAGCAGTAAGGCTTTTCCTTTGATGCTCTACAGGAGCCCAGTGCTCTTCCCCTGATCCTGAATAAGACTTTCCTACAGAGAAGTTGTATTTGGTGCATGGAAGGGAAGACTGCTTACCAGCTACAAGTTAATTTCTAGCTTACACCATTTGATTAGTTAGGAACAGTCAAATGAGAATGAAGACAGAGAAGAAATGCCATCCTGTAGCTGTTTCCAGTAGGCTTTATCCCTCCCAAGAGGGGAAGAGATACACAATCTGCCTTTAGTCATCTAATGCCTCTGGGGATTTCTCCTCCATGAGAGGAGATGTTGGCAACTTGTCAGCTGGTTCAAGACCATTTTCCTCATGCAGATGAGGCAAAGACTTCTCATCTTTCATTCTAATGACTAGTTCAACTTTGTGTACTCTCCAAGCTTTTGTGGGACAAAAATCTAGTGTGGGTTTTATCTTTTTTTTCATTTAAGAAGAAGATAGTACTCATAAAAATCTATGAACCCTAATGGAGAAAATATGAACCAATTATTTTTTAGATTCACTTTCACTTATTTGATCCATAACACAGAAATTCAAGATGACAAGTGGCTGGATTTTGTGACATGAAAACAATGGAGTCAGTTATTATCATAAACCTTGTGGTTGTCCACTGAGGAAAGTAAGGGATTGCTGAAGCAAAATGGTCAGTAAGCTGAAAATTAATTTACAGTACATTAGTTGATCCAAACAAAATCTGACACAGGGTACCTTGCTCCAAACCTGCCTCATATTTCTGTTTGCACTGAAAGAGAGAATAGCCTCTAAAGTTCCCTTTTGAGACTCCTAACTTCCTTAAGAGACAAGGAAAAGAACTGAAAAGAATTGGATCCAGGAGAAGGAAGTCAGCAGCAGTTAACACTGAAAGGAAAAGAAAGTTTTAAGCAAAATCAAGACACTCAAGTGTCAGAGTTTGTAAAACTAATTGTATTAGCAAATAAGACACATTGTGGAAACAGGAAAGAAACATTTTTTTGTAATCAAGTTTTCACCCCACCACTATAAAATAATCAGCTTGAGGAAATGCCAGTGGGACATTTATTTTCTTTCTTTACAAGATGTCAGGAGAACTTCTCTCTCCTGCCAATTAGTATTGATCTTCTTCACTTCATGTTTCTACTTTAACGGTGAAGTAATGGAATCTGACACATAATTTGATGAAATAATATTTTCATTAGACTGCACCAGAACTTTTTGATACCTTAAGACAGTAGGTAGTTCATTGTTTGCAATGATATCTATCAGTGTTGTCACATGACTATAGCTTTTCATTTAATATCTTTATAAAAATAAGCTAGACTGTAAAATAAATATGCTTTAGAGAAGGTTTTGGAGTTCAAATTGCTTGCAGAGTTAAGTGGTGTGATAAATAGTAGATGATAAATTGCTTTGATACAACTGTGATATTTGGTCTGGTTTTGAATTGCTGCTTTTTTGAGACAGAAGTGAGATGCATCTGAATTCAGACAAGCCAAGTGACATTTATATTAAAGCCAGTTAAAAAGAGTAGTCAAGCTACAATAACATCCTTCTTTTTCTGACCGGTGTATCCTCAGAAAATGTTTTCCTTTTTGTTGTCTTACAAGAGTTGCAATTGCATCACATTTTAAAAAATGATCTCATCAAATCTTTGGTTTGAAATTCCAAGCTAAAGATCAGTGCTGGGCCTATGCACAAACACAAATACACTTTCCATGTATGCAATTTCCTCCCTTCTGATTTCGGGTATTTCATTTATACTTTGTTCATTCCTTCCATAGTATACTTGTCTGATTGCAATTCTGTATTTTGTTTTAGATGCAGCTCGTAAGATCCTTAGGGACAGAAATCATTCTTTGTTCTGAATTTGGGTAGACTCTCATTGAAAGGGGTCAAGGTCTAGGACTGAAACATTAGTTGCATGGTGTAAACCCACCAGACCTTCAAGTAGTCTCATCTTACAGATTCTCTCAAGCATCTCAGGGGCAAGGAGTACAAGTTTGGTTGGGGTAACTGAGGTAGAATTGATCCTGCTTTGTTTTGTGTGGAGGTACCTACTACAGCAAAGATTGACAACAAAGCTTCCTTTACAGTCAGTTGCAGACTGTGGATAGTTAGGCTCTGATTCATCTGGCCAAAGGGTAGTATCTCTTTTCAGATTATGTAAATTGCTTCCTGCCTTCTAGTGGCCTTTTTATCTAGATCTGCAGTGACTGCACAGGAAATGTAAACAGGCTTATTACATATAGACCTATGCAGACACCTGTGAGTGTAGCTCCTCAGACTCAGCTAACTAATGTCACAGTTTAGGGTCAGGGCAGCCCCTTAGACCTATAACAGATGCTCTCTATCAACCCCCCTCCCTCCCCAAAGGGGAAGAGAAAGGGAATAAGGGAGAGAGACTGAGCGATTAGAAAAGGAAACTAGAACAGCTTT
>JAAGNO010003993.1:39844-52218 GCA_033439905.1 Ceryle rudis | reverse complement strand
CCACAGCAGACGGGAGCTGTGTTCAGGAGCTGGATTCTGGTACCAGATTCAGGAACACACCAACTGGGATCGAAGGCAGAAGGCACAGAGTCCTCCTTGGATGCTCTGAGGAAGGAACCGAAAGAGGACCTGAGACAAGCCAAGCAAAGCTGGCAAAGTGGGACAAGAGGGGATAGAATTATATGGTCATTTATGTCCCTTCCCACCCAAACCATTCTATGATGACTAAAACCATGACATTACTGGTCTGACCTAATCCCAGAGGAATGATGGATAGAAAGGTCATCTGTATTTTTGGCAGAAATATAGTAAAGAAGTTCTTCTGAACACATGGATGCACAGAAAGGTACAGCCTATGTAATGGAAAAAAGTGATATTTTTTAGAGCTTGGGACTCACTGATCTCAATCAAGACCATTTTTACTGACTACAGTTGGTGATGGATCAGGGCTTTTAACATGGTGCATCACAAGTTCCCAGTGCTACACCTGTTCATGGCAAAGGCAAGACCAGAAAAAAATGAGCAAACTAAAGGAATTGATCATACAAATTTACAATATTCTAGAATTAAATAACAGTAATAGTCCTGCAGTAGCTTCATGGTTTCCCTGATAGGAATCTGAAACAAACCTGGAACTAGGCCACACAAATTTCTGCCCAGAAGGCAGACCTTCATCATCTCTTCCTGACATGATGCAGAATCTGTGGGTTTTTATGAGTAGTTAACAAAAATGCATAAATAAATACATTTTAAAAATAAATCAACAGTCAATCAGTCTTGATCATGAATGTGTGTAGCTGTAGCTATGAAATGTGTTGGTCAAGATTTCCCCCAAATGTCAAAACCAGCATAAAAACAGCCTCAGTAATTACTTTGGCACTTAGACACAAATAGATACCTGAAAGTTTTTAACCAAGATGAAGAAGTTTATAATTCATCCTGAATGTAACCAAAGGACAATTACAGAGCCACTAATATCCTCACAAATGCATGAGAAAATTTTAAACCAGAAAACAGTTATGGGAGTCTTCTGAGCAGGAAAAAACCAGATATACAGAAAAAACCACCTCTAAACATACATTTCCACAGGAATTTGTGAAAATTAAGATAAAAAACTAGTTTTGAGGGAGGGCACAAACTAGTAACACAGACTTTAGTGTTTTCCACTTCATTCTGCATTTTCTTCTCCATGATGGAACTCCATCCTCTTCTTCTAATAGTACCCATGCATTCTCTAAGCTATTTCCATGACAGGTAAGTAGACATTCTAGTTATTGTTTTTCTCTCTGAGGTCAAACTATTATTTAAAAAGTCATTGCTAATAAAGAAGTTAAATTAACTGCTATTAAGTGAATTCAAGCAGCATGAGGCTCAAGAGCAGCCTTCCAGATCAATTATTTCCTCTTTAGGGTATTCAGTTGTATTTGAATCATCATAGCACCAGTATCCACAGCACTGCCAAAAGTCACAGGATTTATCTTCAATTTATTATGACTGCAATTTTTGCTTTGGCTCCTGAAATAGTTTATTGGAAGGTTTCAATGAGCAACTATGCAATCTCAGTGGCCCTAAATGACTATGATCTTAAGGCTCTTAATAACTGGCAAACAAACCAAATATCTAAGGTCAGTGTCTCCATAAAAAAAACCAAACAAAAACAACAACAAACCAACAACCAACCAAACAGACAAGCAAAAGAAAGAAAGAAAGAAAGAAAGAAAGAAAGAAAGAAAGAAAGAAAGAAAGAAAGAAAACCATAAAAAACTATATGTCCTCATATCCTCATATACAGCAGCAGCCACTATTTGAATAGCAAAACTTCAGTGTTGAATCTTAAGAAAATAAAAAATTAAACAAAAATTTATGGAATCATGTAACCCAAACAACACACCTACTTAATGGCAGCTTTCCTTTAGCTAAAAGAAATTAGTCCCTTTATGGGAAGTATCCTAATTTTGAGGCAGATCAGCAATGAAAAACTAAAGCAAATTTTTCTGCTCCTGTTGAATATATTAAGACTAAATTTTCAGCAAGCTAGCTTTCAGTTAGAGATGGTCAGCCAAAAGCCATTATTAAAGAATGAAAGGAAAGGGAAAATTAGTGTAACAAACACTATTTAACTCCCCACATGATTTCAAGCCATAAATTCTAAGTGTTCCTTTAATTTCAAAGGGAATGTGAACAAATCACTCAAAAATATACATAAAGATTGTCAGTATCTTTTGAACTAGATTTGAAGTAAAACTATAGAATTATCACAACCAAAACTCGTAATGGAGATGGACTCAAAAAAGTGTCTCTGGATGTAATTTCTAGGAAAACTGGCTAAGGGAAAAGAGAGAACAGCAGCCAGATAGGAGAAGCTGTCAGCGAGTAACTAGACCTGCTTGATTTACTAGACTAGATTGATTAAAAAGAAATGCTTTATAAAACTATGTAATCTAAAAAGAATTACTGTAATTTTAATACTATTAAAAACTATTGCATTAATCTTCTGAAGTACATGTATTGCATAATATTTGTAATTACATGGTTCTGTTGAACTTCTTAATCTCTGTATAAACTATTAAAACAAACCAAGTGAAATAAAATGTTGACATTGGACCTTTGTACTCTTGTGGTGCCACAGTATGTACCAAAGTGGTCATTCTGAAGAAAAAAGTGTAAGGACTAAGCTCATTCAAGAACCAAAGACAGACATGAATAATTTAAATATTAAATTAACACATAAAAATCAGTGTAAAGTAGTTCCATATAGTCATGATAGAATGACCACAAAAAGGAACTTCAGTATAGTCAATCAGTTAAAAGGGTAAGCAGAACTCTCACTATATAAAGAAAAGAGATCAAAGACTTGTTGCATCAGGACATCTGTTACTTTGATCATAAATTAAGAAATACAGTGCAATGCTTGGGGAAAAAAGTGGGATTTGAGTAATTCTGGGTTTCTCTGTTAATATAATTTTTTCATGTATTGAATAAAAATAAGCATGTTCTTTCCATTGGAACTATCTAGGAAGACAGTGCTCCCATCAGAAACGGGAACTGGCTTTCCTTTTTTCACTTTTTTCTGTTTCTGTGGGTCCTGGTTTTACTTTGCAAAACACAGTGAAGGTTGCCTGTTAGGCCTCTGTATAAATTAGAAAGAATTTTCAAAACTAAATTCTTTGAAAAACTCCTTGTTTTCATATCTTAGTCTTAAGCTCTCTTAAACACATATACTAGATTATTTTTTAAATGTTCATTTCAGTTTGACAAAAACCCTGGAATGACTAACAAAGATGTTACTTAAAGCCTGTATTTTCATTTACTTATTGTATGATTGTAGTTTCCTAGACGGGGCACAGACAGTATGTGAATAAAATGTTTTACCATTGAAAATGCTGAGAAACAACATTTCTCTAACTCTGAGAAACTGAAACTATGAAGTTACTTTTCTCCCGGTTAACCAGTAGCCTGAGAGAGATTCAGCCCCAGATACAGATTCTAGTTAGTCTATCTAGACTACTCCAGAGGAAATTCAGATGTCTACATGTGAGTTAAAGGTTAAAGCTCCTATTATAGCTGATGGAGTCTAAAAGTAAATGTATAGGTAATGCCTATGAGCAGGATTCCACACGCAAGTTATTTAGGCACACATTCCTTCTTTCTTTTCTGATTGAAATGCCACCAATACCCAGAGTAAAGTCACATTTAAATATATTTTCCTCATTCATGCCCAGTAGTTTTATTCTCTAGTAAGAAACTATGCTTCAAGATAGTCTGATTTATGAAGAAATAGCTACCTACATGGGTGTGCTCAGAGATGTGTATACGTTAACAAAGCTTCCTGCCTCAGAGGAAAGTAGGATTAAAAAAGCAGCTTCTGTAGCCTTGTTTAGCACTGTTTGCTGGTCTCAACAATAAAGCTACAAGCACTAGATTTCCTGCCAACACTGGCATCTGCTCAGTGGCTTCAGCAGCTTTCTGTGTCTTGGCAGGGAGACCGCACCTGTGAATTATTGCTCAGCTACGTACCACAGGTTTAAGAGCAGCCACAGCATACAGTCATTGTTTGGTGATCCTTTTGGGCCACCTTAATAATAAGAATTTGTAATAAACTCAGAACTAGGCCCCAGTTAGTCACCCAGCTCCTGATGCTTGCCAAGTTACTGTTTTTCTAGCCCTCCTGGGTCCCAGTTACTGGCCAAGATCAGTGCCCTGGTGGGTTATGCTGTGACCAGTGTTTGCCAGAGCTGTGTTTTTCAATAAGCTGTGCAATCACATTTTTTAAATTCACCACATTAATCATGTTGCATATTGTTTCTAGGGCAGCACACTACAGGGCAAGTTATAGACTCAGTTTTAACAAAGGGGAGAAAGTTCAGGCTCAGAAATTCAAAAATATTAGCATTTCCCAAGAACATTACATTAGGCAGCTTTTTCCTTACACTCCAAATCTAAAATAAAAACACAGATGTTTCACGAAACAAAACTCAGTGTAAACTTAATTTTATTCATGGAATACACACATGAACTCTGGATTAGCTGAACTTGAAGCTTGCAGCCCTTATAGTAATCCTTTTGCCAGGGTCCAGACCCTTCTGTTCTTGCAGCAGACAGAACATATAAAATAATGGAGACCATGACATCTCATCTGGGTAGGGAACAGGTCCAAGCTCTGCAAATGTCCACAGCTATTATGCACATTTCTGTAATTTACCTCAGGTTCAGAATATTACCAGTTCCACCCAAGTCTGTTTGCATTACAAATTTTAATGACTTACAGCACCTAAAAGAAAAATTAAATTCCTAGAGCAACACAACTAATAATATTCACAAACAGGATTTCATAAGGCTTTAAAAAAATATTAATTTTTTTTTTTTAAACCCAGGTTCTTCAGAGGACACACTGTAATACAGAATTAATTCATTCACTTAAAATGCCTGAGATCTGCCAAACTATGAATTAATAATGATAGCTAGTCTTTTATGTCAAATCAATCTCACCACGTTCCCTCCCCCAGGAAAGTTCATGCCATTTTGTTATCTGCTTCAAATTAATTCACTGGACTTTAAGTATGCAAGGTCAGCACTGGACTTTTTTGAACCCTACATTGCCTTTCTCAGTGAAGCAATGGTGAAGTCTGCAGCATTCGTTTGTGTTTGAGTATGGGGATCTCTGGGCTGCTAATGTGTCCCTAATGGGAACATTTCCAGTAACTTCAATGAGCATAGGATCAAGCAATTAAGAGTATAATAACACAGGGGAAAAAAGCATGTGTCTTTGGGTAAAAGAGAAATAAACTGTATGTTGTTACAGGCTGCAAAATGGAAGAAGGAGACAATCAAGGAAGAATGAGGATAGTTAATGATCCAAGGCTGAATTGCAAAGACTGACCTATCCAAAGGGAGAGAGATAAAAGCCTTAGTTTTTTTTAGCACAAACACAGTCTGCACAGAAGAAAAAATAATTCTGAGTTTTCCCCTTTAAGAAATCAAGCACAGAAGGTCAGACTCAGAAAACAAGTGTAGCCCTAATTCTCCCCTCCCTTCACCCAAAATGACTGCCAGACTCTGTTAAAAGATAGGACTTGTGGTCAGAGTACTCACTTTTGTTTCCCTTGGTATCCACATAACATAAAGTGTGGGCATAAACCTGTGAACAAAGCATTTAAGGGTCCCAAAAGTCTTCTTTATTCGCAGATTTCTGCCAAAAGGATATGGTTTTCAATAGAAGGAGACTGCCCCTACCCAAGACTGCCTGCAGACTTTTTCCTTAACATATTATATAGTGGTAAGATTTGTGTCTTGAGCCCCTGAGACAGTAGAGGACTGAGCTCAACCAAATACCCCAACCTCCCTTACTAAAACTACACACCTGCTAATAACCCCCTCCAACCACATTTCCTTCATCACCACCCTAGAAACAATCTGTGATCCTCCCCAGACTGTTGCATGCTGGTGACTGACCTGAGGCTTCCCCTGTTGCCTTCACACCCTGTCAAGAAACCATCTCATAACCCCACCAGAACAACCAATAGAAAACAGGAGGAGCTGCCTTAGAATGCAGCACTGCAACCAAGCAAAACAATTTGGGCTTTTTTTTTATGGCATATTCTAAAAGAACTGGAAGAACATTCTTTGTGCTTGTCTGCTTTTCTATATTGCCTGTTCCTCATTAGTGTACATTAACACAAGCTGCAGAGACAACCTGGCATTACAAAGGACACTGAAGGCTTATGAGCTGCTGTGGTTTGTAAAATGTAAATTTACTTTTGAGTGCAGGCAGGGGACACCATATATCCTCGTTCCCCCTGCAGGGGTTTTAGAAATTACCAAATATCAGATTGTACAGTGGAAAATGCTACAGGTCTGCATCATGAGGTAAGGAGTCAAGTGAGCAACACAGAACACAAATGTGATATACTTCTGAATAACTGGATGGAGCCTGACTCAGTAGGAAAGGGATATTTTTTAAATCCTATTGAGTGTTTTATTGATGGCACTTTCATATTCATACCGGTGAAGTCAATGATCTGGTAAGCATTTGATGTATTGTGAGTTTCGTCAGTGAAGGAAGAGCTATTCACAGCTCGTCTTTGGCAGATTTAGCTCAGGTTTCAGCAAGGGGTGACCGAAATGTACCTTCAAGTACTGAAAAAGCCTCAGATGGATTCCAGAGAATAAAGAGTTCATGTTTTTACTTCCAGGGTTGTTTTCTGAGCAGGTAGGCAGAAATGCTTAGAGCACTGTCTGCAGGACAGTTTTGCCTGCCCTGAGCCCAGGGGCTCTGCTGGGTATTCCCTGTACCCAGTAGATTGTGACAGGACTGAGCAAATGAAACCTTGAATTGGTTGTGTGAAAAGCTTTGTCCCTTGCTGTAAGTAGACTGTTGCAAGAGGTTCTGTTTTAATTTCCTACCTTTAAGTACAGATGAAGGATAAGTCAACCCAGCAAAATGAAGGTATGATTCCAGCCCATTTGACTACCTTCATTCTCAGTGCTCAGACAGATAATAATATTTGAGTCTTAGCACAAAACGATTTCATTGTAATCTAAGCTAATGGGGTTTTCTTTGCATTTGATAGGCGCTGAGCACATACAAGTACTCAGTTGTAGCTGAGCCATGGAAGATTGATTGCATGTGAGAGCCCTGTGCAGCAATGGCAATGAAAGCTGTGGAGCTAGGGTGGCATAGCACATCTGAAGGATTATGTGTGGAGCACAGATATCCCCATCCCAGGAGATTTGGTTCTTGATGCTCAGCTGATAATGAATACCATCATATCCTCATCACCCCACAATGTGATGAAGATACCAACTGTTCTGCCGGGTAGATGTCCCCCTCATTGTATGCTAGGTTAAGACAGAGCCTTCTCAGTGGGGTGGTGGATTACATCACCTCTGGCTTTAGCTGCACTGACAGCTACTCTGTATTTGTTGACATGAATAACCACTTCACATCTAATTCTTATCACATCCAAAGCCTGTAGGTTTATTGTTTGTTTGTTTGTTTGTTTTTCATTCAGTGAGAGGGAAAGCAATATGATTTGGCTGTTTTGTCTGAGCTCAAGTAGTGTAAGAGGAAACTCTGTGGTCAATGACAGGTAGAGTTCAGCCTGCTTTGTACGTAGGAGTCTGAAAGTTCCTCCCCTCTGCTTTCCTGTGAGGCTAAGCTGCTCTGAGGAAACATTGCTATGGGATAGTATCAATAGTAACAGAGTACTGGTTGTACTTTACAATGCTTAATAATTCACACATCAGTATATGGATAGAATGCTCCAAATTATCTCACACTCAGATGAAAGATAAGACACCCTTACTATGAGAAAGTAACTGATACAAGGTTTACTTATGTGGTGGACTCCACATATGAACCCAGCCAGACCAGGTGGATACATATTTCCAGTCTTAAGCAATAACACTGCTACTGATTTCAAAGTCTTTCAAGATAATACAACTTTGTAATCTAAATACATCCATAATCTAGAGTTATGCATCTATATCATACTGCTATTTTGTGCAGAAACTCTGATTTACACAACAGCATTTAATACCAGCTTTTGGCATTAGGTGGATTGTCATACACTTTGGAAAAGTTTCAAGCCTTACTTCATTTAGTTTTGCAGTTGCTATGATGCACAGAGGCACTGTGCAGTCACTGCTCTCATGCAGGCATTCATATAAGCCCCCTGACTTAAAACAAATGTCAAAGGTAGCAGCCAGGTCCTCCTCTGAAATACCTCCACTGTATGTTTGGTGTCAGGAAACAGTGCTGACCTGTGCTGAGGCAGTCTGACTTTGACATTGTGATGATATTTACAGCAACCTTGTTAAAAAATGTGGGCTCAGCTCAGTTCCTGAGCTTGTTCCAAGCTGATCAACACATCTTTCCTCTATCAGAACCTGCTATGGTCCCACTATCATTTACTAATTCATACACACAAGATCTCTGCCTCATTAGAAATTTTTCAGAGTTTCAGGTGGAAACCTTTCTGACAACTGACACAATTTGGATATAACAGGGAATAAAATTTCCAGACTCAGACAGGATGAACCAGAAACTATCTAGATCCATAGATGCATGTTATGAGTCCCTCCCTAATACTGTCTAGTGGATCAGCTCTATACAGGACCAAAGGAAAACTATGGCCCATGAAGGAATAAGAAATATAAAGGAAGAAATTATATCTCTACAAGTTGCTTCATTAATAAGGTGGGGAAAATTGGGCAGATCTCCACAAATACCCAGAAAACTGCACAGGCACATAAGACTAGACAGGAATTCTTCTACCATCATACCTAGTATCCCAGGCACATGAGATAATCCTTTACACATTCTACCCTTAAGCCTTTTGCTACTGATTTCTGTCCTTCTGGCTCCTCAGCTGCCAATCTGAATTTGCCTGTTTCTCATGCCATGATCTTATCACAGAAGGAATTCACAGCATGGAACAGTGCTTGGAAAGAGGTAATGGGATTTCTGATTGTGTTATTCTTGGGGAGTCTTTCCCTGTGAGCAGGTGTAGATTCTCTGCCCAGTAAGGCCTTCTGCTCCAATGTCCACAGACAATAATGCCACAGTAGCTGACATATCCTCTTTCCAGACAAATCCATCTTCCAGATGACTAGAAGTTCCTGTGAGGTATGATCTCTGTAGGTGCATCTATGGCTACAGTCCACCCTTATGCAACATTATACACTGTAGGCATTGCTAGTATCAACAATGGTATTTCACTGTCAATTCTCAATTTGCAAAACACAGTGCTTGCAAATTACCCTTGACTTGTTTGCATAATTTACAGCAAACAAACCTCCCAAAACACGAGTCAACATGTCCATCTTATTTATCACTGCAGCTTATTTTTAATTCAGCATTTTGGAAACACTATATTTGCTTTTATTGCTGTCTTAGTACAGAGTGATGTCTCACTATCATACTATTTATATCAGAAAAGAAATTACCAAAGGCTAAATTTGTATTTGTAAGAGGTAAGGATACTTGTGCACACAAGTCAGGATTTCTGTATTAAAGACTAATAGCTTCCTCAATACATCAGTTAAGGAAAGGCCAAAAATAACTATAGTTACCCCAGGTGGAATGATAGAAATTATCTCTCAGATTTAAATTAACAGTTACTGACCAGCAATGACTAAGTCCAGTCTGAGGGTCACTGTTATACACTACAGTCCAGAACTCAGTAGTCAGGTATCATTGACGCAGCTGAAATCCACATTTGATCATCTTTGGCAGTTTTAGCAAGGTGGGGGGACCTGCAAAAGGTGTGACGGGAACCTCTACTCCTTGTTGTCCTTAATCTTGCCATCAGGCTTACATTTATTACTGGTTGGCTGAAGGCTAAAATCTCTACATACCTGTTTTGTTTATTTCTATTGCCATGTTGGTAGAGCTCTACTGTTTCTCTGTGTATTCAGTCACCATGTGTTTATTAACCACTAGTAGGGATCACTCCATAGAAGAGATTCTCTGCAATTCTTACACAAAACATGCCTCAGTAGGGTGAGGTTTATGTTCTATCAGATGAGCAATATTAAAGGACCATCACAGTGTGGTTGCTAATAGTTCCATCAGGATAATACCACAGTAACATGACTGAAGGAGTAAGTCTATACTCACATCTCCATCTCTGTATTGCTGTGGTTCAAGGGTCATTGTGATTTTGCCCAGTGTTGATGACTGCACTGTATTCCACTGCCTGAGATTGGAGCAGTCTCCAGGTACAGCACCAGTGCCAGCAGGTAGGACACTTTGTTTGGTCAGAGCTAAAATTCACCAGTAAAGGGGCATAAAAATACTGCCCGGCTATTATCTGTGTTATGTTTTGCCTGTAATTAAGTAAACAACTCAGGTTCACAGTTTTGTCAATCCAGTCTCTCCATAAGCAATATATTCACTTTAACTTTTTTTCCCCAAAGTGAAAGATTAAAAGAAACACATAAGAACATTCCCTCCAAACTATGCATTTAGCTCCTTTAAAAGTTTCAGAAGCCACATTCCTTTCTCCACCCCCTCCCTCCTCCCTCCAAAATCCAATCATGCTGATAGAGATTGATTCTATTCTGTTATTTCCTAATGCTTTGGATCGTCAATACTGAAGTACTATTTCTGCTTGGCTTGATTCTTCTCTTCTTGAATTAATGAAGTCTTTTCAAGAGGTGAACAGCATAACTATTTAATAAAAAATACATCTAAATTGAAAGAAGTGTGACAACAAACCCTCTGATACACCAAGATGCAATAGTTCAACTGAAATTTTTTAACCACAAGATTTTGTTGTGGGATCTCACAAAGAATTAGAATAGAGAGTCTTGAAGATAATTTCACTCCTTTCCTATAGGGAAATGGATCTCAACTTAATAGGATTGCTCCTAAAAAAAAAGAGAATGACATATGTTGTTTTTAATAACAGTCAGGAAATATAGGGGAATTCTTGCAAGTTATTCTTGACACAGATACAAAAATAATAGGCAAGAGAACATTTCCTTTGCTTATGAATCCAAGTCTCATTTTACTGAGATCCTGGTGTTTTTGTTACATAGGTCAAAATGAGTTTAAATGATTCCCTGTGGCTTCATGGTGTATTATTTTGCATTGCAAATTGGGCAGCAAAAGCCTCCGAAGGAGAATGGCAAAGTGAGTTGTTGGCCTCCCACCCAGGGAGAATTTTATGGTCGTGATTCATTCCGGTAAGGGTGTGCACATTGTATGGGTGATGTGGGGCATATCCATTGAGGTCACTAGGCTCCACTGCTTTCAACCACTGACCTGCAGTTGAATGACTTCTCAAGGATGCTACAGTGTCCTATTGGATTATGGTAGTAAATCTACTATGAATAACTAGGATCAGCTGAACTATTTGTCTGTCACACATTTTTCCAACCCAAAGATACATGTCCTGCTGGTTTCCCTTTCTCCTTCTGCAGCTATAGAGGGTCTTCGTCACCTCCAAGGCCTGCAAAAGAGACAAATTCACAGAAGACCTTTTCTCTTCTCTGCCAGCACAAAACATCTACAGATAAACTGGGAGGGGGGAGCAGAACAGTTTGAGCACCACTCTGTTTCTCTGGTGACCCTTCTGGTACACTGAAACAGGGCACCCAGCGAGAAAAATTAAGAAAATGAGACAAAGACCAATATTTTTTTTTTTCTATTAAACATCAACAGTTGGTCTGTAAAAAAGTTTGCTTCTATTGTTCTAGAAGCATTTGTAAAGGGTATAATTATTTTGTCTTCTACTAAAAATACAGAATCGCAGAATCATTCTGATTGGAAGAGACCAAAGAAGAACTGGAAGAACCAGTTAGCCAAGGTTCCTAATAAATGATGGAAAGTGGCTCCATTGTCTTCACACATTTGCTTTAAACCAGAAGTACTAATAGTAATGGACAATTTGATAAGCTAGTTTTCTTTTTCTTAAAGAACACAGTCTGATATTTCAAATTAAGTAATTTTCCTTTTTATATTTTCTTTTATCTTCTAGATGCATGGTGTTCCTCAAAATATTGGCAACAGATTACCACAGGAATCACATTTTATGAACTCTTAATTCGTAAAAAAAAAGATTCAGTGCTGTGAGGAGTTGATGTCACTAGAGAGACTTCAAGAGAAGTCTCTTTCTGTGAGAAAACAACTACATGTGTCAGAAAGCAAGCAAAATTATTTTTCCAGGAGAATTTCTGACATTTTGAACTTTATTTTAATTCCATAAAATGTCAGTTTAGAAATATTCAGTTCACTGTGATGATCTTCCAACAGTTCCTTCTACTAACAAATTGTTAGATTGTAGAAACAGAAACATAGAAATGTCTGGGTTGGAAGGGACCTCTAGAGGTCATCTAGTCCAACCCCCCAGCTGAGAGCAGGGACATCC
>JAAGNO010003993.1:0-33874 GCA_033439905.1 Ceryle rudis | reverse complement strand
TCTAGAAGTAAAAAGACTTGATTAATTCCATCTGGAATGTAAAAAAAATGTTAACAAGAAACCCCTAGCAGGCAGCTACCCCTGCATCTTTACAAAGATTTTTTTCTCCATACAACTTTAGGAATTTTGGACAAAAAACTTGGGAGGAAATATAATCCCATAATGTTGAATAAAAGGAATTTCTTCCCAGAAAGAGAAGAGTGTTTAATGAATATTGAATTGAAGAGAAGCAATGGTGGTTTCCAAGGAAACTTCACATGTACCTCTATAAATATCAATGAGTCCCCTTTGTTTTATTCTCCTTTTTTCTTTCTTTTTGTTTTTCCTCCCTGTTGTTACTTGGGTGAGGTTTTTTTCTTACTGGGTAATACCAAATTTTTAATACCAAAGCAGGTATTAAAAATATTTCACTTTTTTCAAATAGAAAGTGCATTGACACAAACATGTACTGGGAGATGTTAGGCCTGAGTAAAATCTGTAATTCCTGTTATATATATTTAACTTTATTCTGGACAGAAGCATGTTGGGTACTCAGATGAGGGTGGGTACCAAAGGCAGCAGAAGCGAACACAAATGTGACAAGCACAGTATAATTAAGTGGTGTTTATGCTGGAGTGAATCACTTGGTCAAGAAGGAGGGTGCCCTTTCCATCCATGCACTTTGGGTTCCTCCCAGAGCAAACCAAGGAACACAGCAGGATGGAGTCTACTCATAATATCATGATAGGCAGTCAGGAAACAGCTGCAATCCATACCCAGGGATAAGCACAGCACAGCAAAGTGGACTTGATCCTTTGGATAGATACAGCTTCAGAGTCTGTACCTAACAGGAGATGGAAAGAATCTGGAAGTATAGACGTCCATCTTAAATTAAATATTTTTCCACTTTTTCCTGGCTGTAGTGACTTGTGTGACCTTCCTCACAAAGTAGGCTGTTACAAGTCACTTGTAAACAGCTGGAGCAGATAAGGGTATTTGTCACAGCAGTCAGTGCTTGGAAGAGACAACTGCTGAGTACTGGGTTTTGGTTCCTCTTGTGTTTCTGTGTTGCCTCTCTGAGTAGTGGAATGGAGCAATGCACCTGGACTTAGCAGAAAAGGCCCATTGAGGCATGTTGATGTTATCAGAATGTAACCTCCAAATCCTCTGTCTACTCTTTGCTGAAGATTCTGGAGACAGAAAAAAAGAGCAAGATACCAAACATTTCACAAGAGACATTGAGAAGCAGAGTAAGACATTTTCCTTCCAGATGTCATTCTACGTCCTATATGTTGTAGCCAGAGATGGATCATAACTGTAAACGGACAGGTTATGTTATATTTCTTCTTGAATTCAGGGGGGACCTATAGCACATGAAAACTGAAGAAAATAAGGACAAGCACTTACAAAGAACCTGGAGGGACAATGAATATGCAAGCACCATATCCAAGGACCAGCTTTTGCTGTTCTCTGCAAGAAGCCATGTGTAAGGCTGTGGAAGTAAGCTGCTGGGGAAAAAAGAATTAAATAGAGGATTTTTGTGGAAGGGAGATTTTTTGGAAGACTAGTCTCTTTGGAGGCAAGTGAACTTTTTGGGTAAACTCTGTCTCAATGCTAAAGAGGGCTGACAGAGAGGATAACTAGGAAGGTACACAATTAATAAAAGAGGAGGGGATAAACAAGCACTAATTTAGAATAAAATCAAGATGTCAAGAATAAAGTTAATCAATGCACCCAGAGATAAGTAATGTCCTAATTTCCTATGACCTGTGTATTAACAGGAATTGGAATGTACTTATGAGCATAAATTCAGCCTTGTGGGAAAGAATGAAGCCTGCTGAGAAGATCTGCATGACTGGAATGCTAAACTCTCTTCCTATTACCTGTTTAGGAAGGGATAAGTGGACTAAGAGGGAGGTAAAGTGTTATTCTATGTCAAAAATGGTATTGTCTGTTTGAGTCAATACCAGCTAGGAAGCAAACATTTAATGAATCTTTGGAAGTCAATATCCTAACATGTAGGACATAGTGCCACAGACCAAAGACTTGAGGACAAGGTGATAAGCTTTATAAACATTTACCGATAAAGTGCAAGCTAAAAGGTCTGTTATCCTGGGAAACTTCAGTCTGAGTAATATGTGCTGACAGTCTCATTCTGTCAATTATCCTAGGATTTCTAAATTCTAACAAGATAATCCTTAATTCAAATATGAAGTCTCTATCACAAGGGAATTCTATATTAGATGCCTTCTTAACAGCTATAGAGGAATTGATCACACAGTCCACAAGCCCTGGGAGTTGTAAACATGACACAGTGATGTTTGTCTTGGGGCATAGAGGCAGCATGATCGTGTTTCCTCCATGGTCCATTTGACTGATGCAACTCACTCCTCAGTGTGGCTGGGCTGCATTAACACAGCTACATGCAATACTCAGTGTGTGAGTGGGTGCGGAGGTGGGAGGACAGTGCTTTCATAGGCTTTCTTCTCCCAGCTCCTCTTTCCATGGAGATGCCATTGAGTCATGATATTTTGCTTGTCACAGAGTTCATAATGAAGCTGTGATCTGCTGTCCCTCACCAATGTCAGACACTGCTATCAGCAGACTGGGGATATCTTTTGTTCATTGAATTAAGGTTCCCAGAGCATCACTGAGTTTCTCAGGTGGGAAAGTGTGGGAGAACAATGGATTCTCTGTGCACTGAGAAAGACTGTCTCAGCTTTTGTAGGCACAGAGGAGCAGGCTGTCTTCTGATCCAGAGCCCAGCTTCACTGACAGAGTTAATTATGAGCTCTCACCTTACTCTCTGAGCAGAAAGCATGTAGATTACTGAACCATGCAAAATGAAGGAGTCAAAATAAAGGGAGGTGAAACTGTGGAGCTGATACTCATTAGTAATAGTTCAAAGCAATGAAGAGAAATCACCCAACACTGAGGAAAAAAAAAGGTACTTACATAACAAGTTATAAAAATGCTAATAGATATAAAAGAAAAAAAACCCAACCCAAAACTAAATAGCAACACAGAACAATCAAGCATCCTCCCTTTCCAAAGAACGATATATTTATGACTGGTTGGTCAGCAGAGATTCATTGGGTCCCCAGTGGTGTGGTGTGAGGATGTTAGTGATCCATCTAATAATGGCTAGTTTCAGCCCATTCCAATATATATCAACAATAAATGAGATGATGGCTGTGTATTAACAAGCTGTGAGCCTGATCTTGCTCTTGAGCCTCTGCAGCTGGTAAAAGATGCCAGAATATACATAACGTCGGTGTCACACCCTCACTCATCTGTGTTTGCCTCTTTGCAAAGCAATTGCACCTGAGCCAGCTTGTTTTGCACCTTGCCAGAATATTTGACAGCAACTGCTGAAGAAGTCTTGCAGTTGTTGCTATTCAGAACATAGCTGTTACCTAAAAAGAGATAACATTGAATATTAAAATGTGAACATAGGGGATACTGCTCCAAGTCACCACACAATCAGCCTTATGCTACTAAGCTGTTGAGAGTAAGCTCGGATAACTCTGTGTGATGATGCATTGCTCTATGTTCATGTAACTTCAAATGATCATGACTTGATCATGTGTACTCTGCATCTGTGAGCTCTGTGCTTTATGGAAGTGTTTATAGGAGCCGTTTCACAGTGTCACAGAGCTGAGGACAGCTTTGACCATATCAGCTGAAGTTAAGATATTCAAACAGAAAAGCATGAATAAAAATAAAGTTAAAAAAATCAGAAGCCTGCATTTGAAAATTAAATCACCCCAGCTAAAAAGTCAGACCTCAGCAGTAAAATGAGATAATAGTAATAATAACAATTTTAATTAATGTATCACATGCATTTCAATTATCATAAAGGAAAGAAAGAATAAATGGATATTAAAGAATATAAATCGGGACATAAAACTGTAGGAACTGGTAAAAGCACAAGGAAAACTACATGGTCAACAAAGTTCAGGATAAAAAGTAGATTGTGAAAGTAAATTTGGTACAAAAGAATTCATAAAGAAGTGAGGGAGTTTTGAAATAGTAGATGATGTCTATAGAATTGTCTACAATACAGCAGAAAAGACAAGTTTCTTTCTATGTTTCCCTTTGAATACCGGTCAATATACTGTAATGGCAGCGCATCTTCTAGTGGTGATGACAATGATGGCATATTTTCCATTCTGACACTGACTCAAAGAAATGTTAAAAAGCAGATATTGAAGTGAGATATTTTTAAATCAGTAGGTCTGGATAGCTTGTATCAGAGACTTTTAAAATGCTGTTTGAGCAGCTCTGTGGATACTTAACACTGATTTTCAATAAACCACGGAACAGTAAGCTAGTTTCAGAAACTGAAAAGAAGCCAGTGCTGTAAGAAAATCCGAAAAAGGTAAAGTAGACAGTCTGGTGGGCCTACTGGGCCTTTTGTCTCTAAAGAATGGCCAAAGCGAGGATGGGTAATAAGATTATTTCTCATTGCCAATGATGTGTTGACAATAGATTGTGCTACTTAACTTGAAATATTCTCTCAGTGATGTCTTGAATTTGGTTGAAAAAGTAATAGTGATGATGCAAGCACAGAGCCTTCCAAATTTCAGGCCACGTTTTCATTAGAAATTAGAATATTACAAAATATAAAAAATGCACATTAATTGGCTGCTTTTCAAACCTCATTTGAAAACTTAACACATGGATCTCTAAATACGAGCAGAAAATGAACATGATACTATTTAGCACTTTTTGTAACAGCCCACCTGAAGTATTTACAGATGATATAAAAGCAGGAGAATCGTAAAGCAGAGCAGATGACATGCCCCACAGCAAGTTTGACACTAAGACCCCAGGAAGTGGAATGCTAGACATGTTCTCTGTGGCTGAAGGGGGTCACAGCACATAGAGAAATGAAGATGAGTTCATGCTCACTGGTATCACAGGGTATCACAGGGTGTTAGAGGTTGGAAGGGACCTTGGGGATCTTCAAGGCCAAGCTCCCTGCCAGAGCAGGACCATGTAATCTAGTACAGGTCACAAAGGAACGCATCCAGGCAGGTTTTGAAAATTTCCAGAGGAGACTCCACAACCTCTCTGGGGAGCCCATTCCAGTGCTATTACTCTTCTGTGGTGTTTCCAAATATTTCCTCTCCTTGGCAAAGAGCCAATGTGTTAACAGCTAAGGGTGAATTTTACACTGAGAATTTCACTAGTGGGACACCATGGATGTGAAAATAAGAACATTCTTTTGAGAAGGATTCTGTTAAACAGCAGACAGCACAGAGAAGGCACATGAGAAGGATGAAAAGATTGAAAATCATTCATTATCCTGATAAAATCAAAGAGCTCCACCGATTTAGATTTATGCAGAGAAGATTAAGGGGAGGACCTCATGAAGTTTTGTAATCACTAACATGAGAACAGAAATCTCATAATAGAATGTCCTTCAGTACAGCAGTCTGAGACATAAGATGTGTTGGCTGAAACCTAAGGTTAGAAGAATCAGATCAGGCAGAAAAGATACACTAAAGCCTATCTGTTCTGATCTATCTGTTGCTGAGGTGTGCTCTTGATCCTCAGAAATGTTTAAATCAAACCTGCTTTCCATGGAACATCTTACTCCACTGAACAGTTAATCATTAAATTAATGAACAATGATTTCCCTAGGAATTTCTAATGCTATTTCAATGCTCTGGACTCAGACTTTGATTATCATAGAAGTCAAAGAAATGAAAGATAGATGCTGGCAGGTCTTTAGGTGCATTCCTGAATTTGATGCTGTACCTTCAGGGAATTTAATTTTGTTTTTACCTGGTGTCATTTCAGAATATGTTTTTATGCACAGCTTAAGTTTCTAGGCAGGGAACACATGGCTAGAAGCCTATGACAGCAGAGGCAATTAGTGGCCATAGGAAAAGAGAAAGCTGAACCAAGGCCTAACTTCTCTGCACACACATTGCAAAATTAATGTTTTTCTAAATGTCTCTACTGTCATATTTTCAAATGGGCAGGCTGTGACTCTGTATTGCAGGTTTTGCGTATTAGTGATGTGGTATCAATCAATAAAATGGGAGAGAAGGGCTGAGGGGCTTGAGTGCACCCTGAGCACACATATCTAGAGAGCTCCAACACTGCTTCTCCTGAAGCTGAGCCATTAGGCAGCAAGCATGAAGACTCAAATGGTGAACAAGGAGTGCTCTCACATTAGTCCAGTGGAGAGTACACCAGGTAGGAGGCAGGAAGAGCTACAGCTTTGGTCTCTAGTCTTGAGTCCATTTTTTTTTCCTTCTTCTTCCATTCAGGAAGACTCCATAGTTTTGGTCGGGGATTTTTTTCCCCTATTCTTTTACTTTGTCAAGGAGTTGGTGAAACACAGTCTGGATTAGGCTACAACATAATCCAGTTAGGATGCAGCCTAACCCATTTACACAAGTAATCGTGGTAAAAGAGAGAAGGAGACAAGACAACAGGATGACACAACCGCCCCTTGGTAAATGCAAAAAAGTAATAAAAAAACATTTCTAGAGAAAAAAAATACATCCTCAGTCAGTGTTAAGTTTTCCACAAAGGCAGAATCCTTCCAAACTCTTCCTGAAGAGTGAAAGCAAATGGAAAGTTAAAAACAGGACGATGTGTTTCCCTGATGCATTAATAGCTCACATTAGCATTAATAGAAATTACACACATGCATCATAGGCTGAACAGGCTCAGTATTTAAATTGACTCCGTGGGAGCTGCTGCACAGAAGGCTCCTGGAATATATCATACCATAGGC
Source organism: Ceryle rudis (assembly GCA_033439905.1). Classification (NCBI taxonomy): domain Eukaryota; kingdom Metazoa; phylum Chordata; class Aves; order Coraciiformes; family Cerylidae; genus Ceryle; species Ceryle rudis. Next base: position 27,138 of record JAAGNO010003993.1, on the reverse strand, counting down.
TAGTAAGAGCCTCCTTTATTTTCTTAGGACCCCCATGAAGCTAAATATGTACCTTGGAAGATGAATCTAGATAGTGTTGCTTATGTAGACAGGAGGAAAAACTTCTTTTTTTTTTTTTTTTAAAGGACACAGACCTTATGTAAAACCTAATGAAAATGAAAAACAGATGATAAAGAAAAAACCAGTTCTTTAATCTGTGAGGTATTTAACCTATTTCAGCTGTGTCAGTTACTATTCCAAAAAGTACAGTAATTTTTTTCTCTTCTAGTTCTTCATTGTGTGGATTTTTTTAAATAGAATATACTGGATACCTATTCAAGGTATTCTATCTATGCAAGACAGTCTTTGGAGGAAGATTTCCATGTTACTTTAGAGAAATAATCTCATGCAATAATTTTTTAGTATGGTAAAATCAGCTTACATGTTTTTATTTCTTCAAATTCATGTATTGTGTTTGTAGAGTGAAATCAGCTGTTTCCTAGTAGAACTCTGTCATTTCACTCTTTTTTGGAACAGCTCTATGGGAAAACAAAAGTAAATAAGTGAAATGACATATTTTAATTTTGTTGAGGTATTTAACCAATAAATGTGCATTTCTTGATTATTGTTGAATGAATACATTTTAATTGTTATACTTGCAAAAATATTAATATCATTAATGTGCTAAAGAAATGAACTTATCTACAGCACTACCAGCTGTGCTAAACACAGTCTGTTGCATGCATTTTTAACTACTTTTTAAAGTAATGAATGTAAATTCCTGAACTAACACTATATTTTTTAAGGTATAGAGTGAATAAATTAGACATTTTAAACATGCCTTAATTATTTCTCTTAATCAGTAGCCCAAGCAAGCTTTTTCACTGACTTGGAAGCTATATGAGCAATTTTTGAATAAAAGATGTGCAAAATGCTTAGATTTTAAGAATAACTATTGTAATTTCTATCATTAAAACTGAGTAATTGGGTCAAAATTCTGGTCACATAATCTTACTGAATTCAGGCTACAAACGGCTCTAAATACTTGTCCTATAACTCCATTCATTTTCCTTGTTGAGGTATTAATGGTTTATAAGTTGTACCTTGATTAAAGTTGTACTACATTTTAGATTTTCTTTTGTGAATGTGAAATGCAACCTCATTGACAAATGGTACGAGAAGGCATAGGTATTTAATACTGTTCTTCATCAATCTTCGTTAAAAGGTCAGATGTTTAGAATGTTCAGTATCACTGAGAAATAAATATCAGCACAGAACAGGAAGAGAACAAGTAACACTTCTCTTTGACAAGTTGAATCTTTACATAACTGCCAGCCCTGATGGATTTCGTTCAAGTTAGTTAAGGCAATGACTGAATCAATCTAAAGCCATTTGGGATTATTTCTGAGAACTTCTGAGAGGAAGGGTAAGATACTGTAAGACAAATATAGCTCAAGCTTTTAAAAAAATTCTGGAACAAAAATAATGTGTAAGAAACCATAGGATAATAAGGAGATGGGTAAATCATGTCAAACTGCTGTAATTTTCTTTTGTATTAGCATGATTGGCATCATGAGACAATAGCAGCAGTACTGAATCACATAGGTCTTGACTCATTTCTGGAACCATTTCACATGAAATTCTTAGATGAAATGTAGGGAGACACAGGTTAGGTTACCCTCTGGTAGAGTGGATCTAATGTTGGTTATATACTCAATCTTGAGGAATAATTATCAAAGACCCACTTTCAAAACTAACAGACGTACCAAGTGGGATTTTGTAATGTGTTGTCCTTGGTCTAGGCAATGGAAGTACAGGATGAGATTGGTGAATAAGCAGTTCTTCAGGACAAGAGGGAAAGACACCACTGCATATGGTGTTACACTGGGACATTTAACTTAGAACACAACCTGCAAGATAAAGGAGGGAGCCTTTATCCTCTTCAATAAGGATCACAACATTAAATTTTAGGCCCTGTACTTCAATATATATGTTGAGATATCAGAAAGAGTTCCCAAGAGAGCTGCAGGAAGAACTGGAACCCTAAAAATTACAACCTATGTGAGATTTCAGGGGTTGTACAACTTGGACAAGACTGAGGGGAGACAAGACAATGATTTTCTGATTTGTAAAAAGTTTCTGGAAGAAATAATGGAAGAATCTGTTCTTCAGCTTTGTGATAAAATCCGGCAAGGAAAGTTCAGATTAAATATCAGGAAAAAGTGCCCAGTAGTAAAGTTAGTAAAGCTCTGTGATAGGTTGCTCAAGTATAGCATTAGGCAACATAGGGTACATGCATGGGTATAAGTAGGAATGGCATAGATAGGGGGTTTCTGCCTTTGTCAGGGGACAGACTAGGTGTACTCTGCAGGCTGTTATTTCACTTTTGTTTTCTATGATTTGTACGTTCATCTGAATTTGTTAATGAAAACCACAATACCACTGGTAACTTGGGAGCATCTGCTTCGCTGCTGATGTACTGAAGCCATTGCCTAGCACACTGGATTATATTTTTCCATTATTTTCCCTACCTGTCTATAATCATTTGCAATCTCTGGATTTACCCTAAATTTATAAACCCTCTGGGACATGATCTGCCCTCTTTTTTTTTTTTGTGAGTGTACTGTCTAGTGCAGAGGATCACGCTACATTAATCCCAGTTGTTATAACATACACAGGTAATATATTCATCATCGTCACCATTGCAGCTGTGGTGCACACTCTGAGCCAGTGTTTGCTGCTGGTATGAAGCATAGACAAGGAAATGAACAATCCAATGACGATTGCCCTCTTCTGAGATTAGTGTGGCCAACTGACTTCCATGGGGGTTAGAAGCAGTCATCAAAGAGCATAAACCTAAACTGTAAGAGAAAGTAATTTGGGGGAGATTCCTTAGGAAACCACTTCTCAAGTAAAAAAAACCTCCAGGAAAGTAGACAATATGCTGGTGCATAATCATTAACACTGGTATTGTTCTCCCATGGGACTGATAGCAGGTAGAGAAGGCATGTGAAATATCTTTAAATATCAAGCCATGAGAATGGAATTGGAAAGAGGAGAGAAAGGAAAGATAAAGCATTGTTTACTGCTGTGAGTGCCATATGGACCCTGCCTGAAACCTGACCAATATAATTTAAATGGATTAGAATTTTCTAACTCCATGCAGGATTTGAGAAAAGTTAATATCTAGAAGACATCATCTGTTTTTCAAGAGCACCTTGACCTAAATTAATCTGTCTGATTCTACGATGAGCGTGACAAAATGACAGCTCTCAATGACATCAGTCTTTGAGGTTGGGTTATGAATAAATGATAACAATAATAGATATAAGAAATTTATACTGGAGCTAGCTGGGAAAGATACACTTGTTTAACAGAAATATTCAGGTTTCAAAACTTTTTCATTGTTTTTCAAAAGGAAGAATTATGACATGTTTTATACTTCTCCTGATCAAATGAGAAAGGTTTGTCGCATAATAAGCAGAGCACCAGGATCAGGGGCAAGTTCCAGGTTCAGGTCTGTAATCTGAATTCCTGCTGAGGAACTTCACATTTCTGACAGGAGACTATATTAGTGAACTTTTTAACACTGATACATTGAATCAAAATCATTAAATGTGGAGCAAATAATATGTTCTGTTTGATCTTCACTTATTTATTTATTTATTTATTTATTTATTATATTACCCATGCTTCATCCACTGGAGCAGCATCAAAGTAATGTTTTTCTACCTGGAATATGGCCTAAGATAAGTTCTGACAGGCATGTATCTGTCCGTATTTTTTCATTTTGCAGAGAGCAGCTTTAACCTTGAATTTTATTAGAAGTTTTGTTCTTCTTTTCATGCTTTCTTAAGTATCTTATCTCAGGTACCTCAGGTGTTATCAGCCTGAATTTAATCTTATCATTATTCTACACTGGGACAATACCACAGACTGTTAGTCCTGATAGAGACTGTTAAATCATAATTCAGGTATCATTCACATTAATAAGTGTATAACAACATAACTGCTCAAGGGGATTCAGCTCCTTTAACTTAGATGTCTATGGCATAGACATCTATGTCTGTGTCATCCTCAAGTAAAATTTCTGACCAAATGTATCTGTTTATTTTAGGATGAGATAAATGATATCCAAAAAGCAACTGATTCTGTCCATTGACTGAAAGAAGAGCCCCGGACTGTTTGAAAGTCCACAGACATCTACCCTTAATTAGATGAAGCCATCTTTTAAAGGCAATGGCTGAGACTGGGTTCTTATCTGGGCACATGGAAATACATAATGAAAGCAAGCTCTCAGGAGATTACAGTTTGGAGCCCAGCTGGCTCCTGTGCATATTAAGTCTGATAGATAAAAAGTTACAAAAAAGCATGGGGAAAAAGACAGTATTATTATCCTTCCCACATACACAAAACATGCTAAAACTCACACTTCTTTAGGATGGGAACTCAAATTACAACTCACTCTGCGACCTAGCGTAGCCAGAGCATTACTCACCATTCATCCCACTGCCTCTGCAGAGCAACTGAACTCTTAAACCAGAATTAGAGTCCCTGCCTTGTATCAGTCTGACTCCCTAACTGAGTAATTTTGCCAGCATCCACATTCTATTAAGGAACATCTTTTGATTGTTTAATTCTTGATCAAACTGCCCTGGACGTATATTATGTAATTTGGAGTAGGCTTAAATTTGAGTGATTAATTTTTCCACTTCCTCTTCTGTAAACCAGCAACTTCCCTTTCCAGAAAACACCCAGTTTAGAAATCACAGCATTTGAGGGGTATGTATAACTAGTGTTCAGCATTTTAGCACTTCCAGTGAAAAATAATTTAGTAAGACAGCCTGACAATAGGCTCCAGTGGAGTTCAGAAAGCTTGTTTCCTTGCTGGGGAGCTCTTCAGTACTTAGTACAGTCTAAGTTCTGAAGGTTCTTAGCATGTGTCATTATAGTATTATGGTAATGCTGCAGAGTAGTGCACTAAAGTGGTAAGATTAAGGAATAACCACTAGAATGCTAATGATCAAAACTATTCATACTGTGTGTGCATAGGGATCTCATATGCAATAGACCATCGTTCAGTTAGTTTTACAAAGAGGTTGCCTTTGGACTACAACACTTCATGTGATGGCTGCTAAGAGGATAGTCTTTACTGACAGGAGAAAGTACCCAGGAGGAGTATTGAAGACTTAGTGCCCTCAGAGGGACAGTGCTGAGGAACAAAAGATAGCAGTTGCTCAGTACTGAAACTATAGCCCTCTGTATCATGTACCTATCAAAAATACTGGTCTCCAAAGCCTTCATGACCCTTCTTCTGGTGACATGCCAAGCTTATCAAGGTCTGAGAATGATGTAACACTTTGGTTTGATCCCTGAAATGCTACTTTTCAACTCAAGGCAACACTTGTTTTTAAAGTTGATGCTGTAGCTTGTGATGGCTTTGATGTAATTACCAGTGATGGATTGACTTGAAATGCCAGTTTATCCATATAGTTCTGAAGAGGCTTATGTATTTGAAAGTTTTTCTGTTTATTCCAGCTATATCTGCTGATCTAATGAAAGATACTACTCTCTAAAACCTTGTGTTCTTTGTACCCATAGACCTTAAATGCTATCAGGAATCTCCACCCTTGGAGACTTTCAAAACAGCTGGACAAGCTGATTTATCTTTGAAGATGGCTTTGCTTTGGGCAGGATGTTGAATTAAGTGGTATCAAGAAGATCCTTCTAACCTATCCCAATCTGTGACTTTATAAAGCTTAAACATGGTAGGTTTCAAATATGCCCTTTTTAAGTCTTCGCAGAGGGATCTGGTAAAATATTTTAGTTCTGGTAGTAGCTTGATGAGTTTAAAAGGGCAGATTTTCAGAAAGCTACAAGATAATATTACGCAACATAAGTTGAATCGCCAAGGATATTGTCAGGTTGGATATCCAACAGTAGACTGTTTTCTGCAGGTCTGACAGTTTTACCCTCAAGGAATAGAAGAGTTCAAAAGAGAAATACAGGGCAGTAGATCCATTCAGTCCGAGGAAAATATATGAAATACATGTATACAGTATGATATGCAGCAGCATGGCTTGAAGAGGTATCTCTGTCATATGCGCTAATGCCTCTCCCTCACACTAGAAACAGATTTGGGTATGGAAGGCAGTGCTGTAACTTGTTATGGCTGTGTTACATGCATGTGTGTTTTGGGGTAGCAGTTGGACAGAGAGAAAGAATTTTATCAGAGGAATGAGGCACGGCTTTATTTTTACAGAAGAGTACATATGCTATCTTAAACTGTGGCACCTATTTGAACTTCCACAACAGGAAAAAAAAAAGTTCAATTTGAAGGTATTTATAGTAATTTTTAAGTAAGATTTTTCTAAACTGATGGTACAGCATCTTTTACACCATTGGAGTTGACTGGGAGTTTTCATTTTATTTTGGAGTCTGACACTGCATTTATAATATCCATATCATACTTATCATTCACTTTAATGGTTCAAATACTTCCTTAATTGAAAAACTCCAGTGAAGCAAGGACAGTTGAGATTTTAGCTTTAAATAATGTTTTACTTCATCTAAAATTAATGATGACTAACAAGGGCTTAGTTATATAGTAGAGTGTAATTATAAATGATGCACTGATTTGGTTTATTCACTGCGGCCCTGATCCTGCAAATACACATGAGACAAGGTTTATGTAAAACAGTTTTTATGCTAAGTTACACAGGAATATTAAAGATATAAAAAGTCTCAGAAGAAGTGCTTTTAAATTAAGATATATACAGATACGTAGTGCTATATATACAAAGCATTCCAGTGCTCAGGATGTTTTGCATCATTCATATTGCTCTTACTGAACATCTTCACCTGCTTACTATCAGTAAGAGTCACTATTCTCAGTCCGTAAAACGAAAAACAAATATTATGTCTTCAGCAAGTTAAGAGTTGAGAGGGCAAACAGTGGTTGAATTTGTATTAAGCAAGATTAATTACTTAATACAAATTGCTTAAAACTGAAATTTAATCCAATGTTCTCAACTCAGTCCAGAACCTTGTAAAACCAAGATTTCACTTTGCTCAAACTCAAAATGTTTCATGTGAAAAAAAAAAAAAAAAAAAATTCCAATGTTAGACATTTCCAGATCTTGGCTCACATCTTCTTGTAGCACAAATCAATTTGGCCTAGAATTTATTGGATGAAACATACCTCCTGACACTCTTTGTAGGTGATGGAAGCTACAAAACATTTACATATGACAATATGAACTGCCAAAGAGAACCAGTTTCAAAATTTTGTCCATCTTTTGCAGTAGAAAATACTGGGGAGGTGCCATCTGGTGAGGATATTAGGAAATTTTAAATTTTGATGAAGAACCTCTAGCAGTCTGCATCATATACAGAACCAGATGTTGAATCCCATGCAGTGTTGACCTATGAGCTCTGAGATAGAAGGCATGAAGCAGAGCCAGTTTACCGAGAGTTATTGGTTGGGCGCAATCAATCACAGGTTTATTTAAATGGCTTTAAATTGGAGATAGTCCTTGTAAAACACTCAAGATACCAGGCACAATTATTATTGCTGTCTGCATGAGGCCATGCAGATGTGACTAACCTGTCCTCATCAGCTGCCCAGACCTAACAGTCTGTGCTGGAGGTTTGGGGCTTGCATAACAATTCCCTCCCTGTTTTTTCTGTACAAACATGATGATAAGAGGGACCTGGTTTATGCTTATAAAGTCACAGACTAAGCAAGAAACATGAGTGATTTCCTTTTTAATGTTAAAAAAAAAGACCTGCCCAACATATTCTTTTAATTCACAACACACTTAATGATGCCTGAGCAAATGCTTCCCCAGGCCTTATTCTGGACCACTAAGCATGAATAAGCACCATAGTGCTTTTGCTAAATAACCAAACTAATACAGCATCAGTATAGTTAACGCACCATTTGTCATAGTCACAAAGATGGAAAATACTTTCATACAGTTGTTTTTATTTGGGAACTGTGTACTTTCAGAAGGCATACTCAGGAGGAAAACTAATATTGTTAGAGCACGTTAAGGTATATTTCGAATCTAGATAAAATATGAGAGGTCTCTATCCGAAGTTATAAGAAGAAAGTAAACTCCTTGCAGCTATTATAGAATACATCCGTCCACCTTCATCACTCTTACTTTGAAAAGATTATATTATTCTTCAAGATCTTTGAGCTTTGGTTTGTGTATCAGTGAGGTCTAGAATCTCTTTCAGTTTGTACACACATGATTCTGACCAATGGCAAATTTTACACTAGTAACACACTCAAAAATTGTTTATTAGAGATGGCCAAGTCTATGTCAGGTACAAATATTAAAGTGTCAGGGGACAAAAAATAACGATGTGCGTTTTCAGGTAAGCCCAAGCACATTCAGCTACATCTACAAAAACACATTTCTCACTTGAAACAGTGAACAGGTCAGGAATAACAGTGCTTAAAACAAATCAGAAATTCAGTGAAATTAATAAAAGGGATTCCATTAATTTCTGTGAGCTTTTAATAATGTTTCAGGGTGTTATAACTGAAAACTAAGCAACAGATATTTACCCACTACCTTCTTCATGGACATAAAACTACAGCTGCTTCCTTAAAGGAAAGAACCTTCCCCTTTATTTATTGCTTGAGGGGAGTGTGCTGGGCACTGCAGCAGCCCAGCCCATGTGGTTTGGGCTATGCAGCTGCTTGCTGTGCTTGTCTCCTGCTTGCATTTCAGCATTGCTCAGCACATCTATTTGGAGCAGAATTAAAATGTTTGCTCTCAAAGAGAACACAGAAGAATGCAGAGGGAATGAAAGGATTCTGCTCTGAGCAGCGACTGTGCAGTGCCTGCTGCTGGTTTTTTCCTATTTCCTCCCATAACTTCTATATTAAAGTTATTTGGTTTTAACTTCCCAAAGAGTTATGGGGGGGGGGGGGTTGATGTGTCGGTGGTCATTTGTGATGGAAGGAGCTGTAGTTAAGTTCTTTTTCAGATATATTTCCTTCACTTAAGACCATCTTTTTTTCCCTTTATCATCCATTTCTCCTCCTCTCAACTCCTTTCACCAGGGTTTTTACTTCCAGTCTCACAATCTACCAGACTACCTCTAGTTCATGTCTAAAAATTGAAACATTGTATTTTTCCTTGCTCTGTCCTTCAGATGACGGGTTTGAAGGAAATACTCTAGTCTCAAAAAAACTATTTTAACTTTTTGGAAGATCTGTCCTGTTGTTTACATAACTCCTTGCGATTTCTGTCTGTCTTGTCTGCTTATTTGTTGTATCTGAAATCTTTTATCAAAGCCAAATGCTAACCCAGAGATTAACATTTGTTAAGAACTTCCTGGGCCTGACTGGTAAAATGATTAAGGAAAAGAAAGATGTTTTATGATGCTACAGAAAATGAAAATCTTAATTTTAGCAGATCTACGATCTAAAGCTAAAATGAAATAACATTTTAAATGGCCAAATTGAATGAACTGAAAAATGCACCATCCGGAAAATATTCCATTTTACTCCCACTTGACATCTTAACTAAATCATTTTAGTAAACAAATAAGAAACAGAATTGAAAAGAGGCAGATTGGAAAGGAATGAAAATGTCTGTATGAAAGCTGAATCCCAGTTTTATGAGTTATAGCTGATATCAGAGAAAAGTGATAATTAGTAAGTAAATGTCTCATACTCATCAAACCAGTAGAAGGTCTTTAATGCTGGCAAAACAACTACTGATCTTCCCCAATCAACTTCCACATTGCCAGTGAAAGGTGGTATTTTTCATCTTTGGGCTATTATGCAGTTCTTTCATTGCCACTTTGATTTCTCTTTTCTAATCCACTGATGAAGAAATTAATCTACAAATATGGTTATTTTAGAATACTTTATAGTTAAAGAAACGAAAAGAGCCCCTTTGACATCCCAGTGAACAGTACTGTGATTGAAATGAATTCTTAAAAATTTTTACTGACCTCTTTTCCCAGTGCCAGCACCACGTCAGTATGCAAGCCATGGATAACAATATCCCTGTATAGCAGGGTCTTCTGCTGTATTTGATGTTTGATCATCTGGTCTGTGTTCATGGAATAATCTTATTTCCCACCAGCTAAAGGGAGAAAACCTCCAAGATCATCAGGTCCAACCATCTATTCAACATTATCATGACTGCTAAACTATGTCCTGAAGTGCCATGTCTGCACATGTTTTGAACACCTTCAGGGATGGTGACTCCACCACATCCCTGGACAGTCTATTCCAATGCCTCACCACTCTTTCAGTATAGAAATTTTTCCTAATATCCAATATAAACCTCCCCTGGTGCAACATAAGCCCAATTCCTCTTGTCCAATTGCTAGTTACCTGAGAGAAGAGACCAGCACCCCCCTCGCTAAAAACTCCTTTTGGGTAGTTGTAGAGAGCAATAAAGTCTCCCCTGAGCCTCCTCTTCTGCAAACTAAACAATCCCAGTTTCCTCAGCTGCTCCTCATAAGACATGCTCTCCAGACTCCTCACCAGCTTCCTTGCCCTTCTCTAGACCTGCTCCAGCACCTCAATGTCTTTCTTATACTGCAGCGCTCAAAACTGAACCCAGTATTCAAGCTGCAGCCTCACCAGTGCCGAGTACAGGGGCACGATCACTTCCCCAGTCCTGCTGGACACACAATTTTTGATACATTTTAAGGTTTTTTTCATTATTTGAATAATTATGTGCTGTTGACTATAGGCTGGCAGACAATCTGTTTACATTTTTAACTGCCTTTCTCATGAAACTAGCAACATCTTTTGATATTGCTTTTGAGATTCTTTACTGTTTATATCATCTTATGTAAGATTTTCTCAGAAGTGAAAAGTGATATTTTCTCAGTCCTCTCAGTTTATGTCTGTCCTGACAATTCATATACCCTTTCTATATATATGTAAAAGATGAAACCTGATGGAGTGGATAATTGTAGTTGTCTGTCATGATGGCTTGTATTACTTATCTCTTATTTTCACCCAGGATAGTGCATACTATTTAGGGATTTTTCTTTCCTAAAGTTAATGGTTGTACTTGGGTCATTTCATACTAATTCCTTTCTTGCTCACCTGAAGATGTTTCAGAGCAAAAGAAACCTGTGGTTTCTGGGGTTTGTCATGAGTGTAAGATTGCAAAAACCTGACCAAGTGGTACTGAAATGGAAAAGTTTCTCACAGACTTCAGTTGTCATGCCTTCAGCAACATGGCCCAGTGGAAGCTTTTCTCAAGCAGCACGTTCGTTTTCCTCTGATGAAAACACTAGTAAGATCTTCCAGGAATAGAGACTGGATCTGCATTCCCATGGGAAGAGAGTCATGGATGTGCATGTCCCACGGTGCAAGTGCATCCTACGCCTACACCATGGCTGCCATAGCTGGCACCATTCAACACTGGAGCTGGCCCTAGAAAGTGTGAGGCTAGTCCCTGGTGGGAACAGCATCAAAGGCTGTTAATAAAGCATTGGAGTTAAACGGTGAAGTCGTTCCGAGGGAGAGTGAAAGAGTGTGGGAGGAATAAAGAACAGTTCTTTAATTGGGAGGGATTGGCTGCTCACTTCATCATCAAGCCAGATGCAATATATCCTGTTCTCAACTGGTTTAGTACCCCAGTAGATCAAACCTACCAATTTTTGCTTTTACTGGAGCTCTTTGCTAGAATCATTCTCTTTAACTGTATGTTTAATATTTGACCCCTGAGAAGGATGAAAAAACCAATTTCATTGTCTCTCTCTCACTGCCCTCCTCAATGAAGCTGATGAATATTTTTCCCATCTTTGTGCTTTACAATTATGTAACAGTAAAAGCTCTAGCTCTCTTTTAGGCCAAAAAAACCCCAACGTATATTAAGATAAATAATTTAGTTCAATATACCTCACTTCTCACTAAATAATGTTGGCACACTATTCATAGAAATGCTGGAATGAAAATCAACTTATACATATTAAAATATTAAATACAATTTGCCTTGTATATTTATTCATCTTTATGACTTCTACATGATTAAATAAAAGTACTTTCAGGGGGGAATCTGGATGACAGTAATAGAGGGAAGTAGTAACCAAGACACCTATACCAACACTCTCTTTCTGCTTTAAGTCAATGGTCAACAGACTTAGTGCAAATTCATAGTTCTTTCAATTTATCCTATGTATGGCAAAAGCAGTTTTTCTGTAAGTTATTAAGGTTACAATGTACTGAGTGCATGGCAATTTTTGTTCAATGACTTAAGTTTGTATTGCTAGAAGATCATTATTAAAAAATCAAATATTTACTAAAAAATTTCCATAATTTAGATCTGGATTTAGTGAACATCCTTCCATTTTAGGTGGAAAGACAAAAATCATGGTATTTTCCGTGCAATACTCACTGAAATAGCCATGATTTCTGAGACGATTATGTGTGAACTTGTTTTAATGTTTTTAACTCTTTTTAACTACGCAAATGTTTTTGAAAGGCTTTTGGGAGGGATTTTGTTGAACGAAATAAAGTAGAAAATCTGCCTTCAGTTTTACAGGCACTTTCAACTTCAATCACAATCAGCATTTTATTTTTACGTATTCCTTCACTGATGATACCATTCCACCATACACAGCCTAGGTTTTGGGTTTGGGTGGGTTTTTTTTATTCCTCTTGGGAAAGGTGGCTGAGAATTCAGTGCTGTTAAAGTCCAGTTCCTTTTCTACCTGGTGAGCTTCCAGCCCACCACTGGAACAGACAGACACCTGCCAAAATGAATGGGCAAGGGGAAGGAAGTGGATTTTCAGCTCCCCTGATGAAAGTCTCTTGTTGGAGAACAAAAAGTAGCTTGGCCAGGGGAATAAAGCCAAGTAAGCAAATCTTTCTAAGTAACATCTGCGATGGCCAAGAGGGGATAAGTCCAGATGCCACTTCCTACATTAAGGATCACTGCATTAAAAAAAAAAAAAAAAAGAAGTCTTTGAGGCAGGGAATGGAACTCAAAATAGCACCTTATTCTTCAGATGACAGGCAGGAAAATTTACTGGTCTGACATAAAAGTATCTACCTAAGACAAAAAAAAAACCTCTGCCAGAGAACCAACCACAGGCCTTGAAACTTCAAAGCACAGAATAAATTGATAGAACAACCACTGATTCTAACTAGTGGAGATACCCCATCATCATTTATAGTTAAGCAGAGTTCTAGACTTGGAGTCATTTGCCTAAATTTTGGCAACGTAGGCTGAAACACAGTGCTGGTGCAGTATCTGAAGTTTAAGCAGGATTTTTCTGTGGCATCTCCACTGGCACTAGACATCACAGTTTAGACAACTGAACCAAGTCCATTTGTCTTTTCCCTTTTGAGGGTGAAACCAACAACTGGAAAAATGTCAAAATATCCTATAAGATAAACATTCAAAATTTTGACTCAACTGCAGAAAATAATTACTTTTCATTAGTAGGATTACTGCTCTTTTACTGTAGTCAGCAGATACCCACAAGATTGCAAAACTACAGGCAAATTATAATCATATTCTTTGAGTAACATACTTGGACAGTAGAATAGAATAAATGCATATGTTTACAGTAGGAAAACCTCTCTTATTATCAAACTTTTTGTGAAGAAATTATGCAATTATATCTACTTGTCTTAGCTGTGATGTTTTTAATTTCTCCTGAAAAAGTAAACTTTTTAGATGATTTTAAAGCAATCTTTCTTCTTAATGACTCCAAGTTCAAAACATCTTTTCCAGTAAAACCAACCATCAAGGGGTTTACTGCAGATTGCAGAAGACATCAAAAAGTTAATAATTAAACACTGCAGAAATAGGAATTTTGAATTAAAATGGCTCATAAGGCTTCTATATTCAAAGTATTGTAAAATTATTTTTCAATATAGTCAGTAGAGTTCTTTTTACCTTTCATTTTAAAAAAGAATGCTGATCTGTAAAAAGGATTCTCTTTTTTCTTTTTTTTTTTTAAAAAAAAAAAAAAAAAAAAAAGAGAGAGGGGGAGAAACAAAAAAGTTCCAGGAACAGCTTCTTTGTGCTTATTTATACCCATTACCAATTTTGAGATGTTTTATTTTGTGATAACTCACAGCATCATGTAAAAGAGGTTAATGAATATAGGATTCCTCTGCAACATTGATTAGATTTATTCACATTAGAAATGCATTGCTTTCTTTGTGGGTCAATATTAATTCTCCTGAAACTTCAGATTTTATTATTTGATGGATTCTACAAACTTCATAGAATTTTCAAATCCAGGAGTACTGCAAACTCATAAAACAAATGCCTGCTCACCTTTTGTTATAAGGATCAGATACTGAAGATATTTGAATATTATTTTATTCTCTTCAAGATATTGAAATCATAAAGTAAAGTACAGCCTGTTGACATTTTCATTGTTTTATTCATTCAGTGCCCTCTTTGCGTCTTTCAAAATAAGACAGAGTGGGACACATTCAACTAAAATTCACTGTCAGCTTCTTGAACCATGCACACAGGTACACTTAACTGGCCTAACACAGCTATTCTCAAACATTCCCTCCCATTCCTTTGAAAGGTTCATGTAGGTCTTTGCCTATTAGTCATCAATGAGAAGCACTTCTTTAAGACATATACACTGTTTTAGTAGTGTATAAGACATAGATACATTACTTTAAGACATATATTAAGAATAAAACAGCATTACCTGCCATTAAAAAAAAATATATTAGAAATAAAAGGAGATATAGCAAGAAAAATGGCAAATTGACTCTTACTTTTAACAGTGAATGTAAAACATGGGTAAGTGTTGTTCACTGGAGGTCCCATTCCTGGATACATTCAAGTTCAGGCTGGATGAGGTTCTGAGCAACCTGATCTAGTTGAGGACAACCCTACTTACTGCAGAGGGGTTCGACCAGGTGACCTTTAGATGACCTTCCAACCCAAGGCATTCTATGATTCTATGATTTCAGTAGCAATCAATTCACAAACACGTGGATATGGATCATTAGCATTTGCAAACAAACATCTCCTTTTTTCCAAGAGCTCAGAGCCTCAAGTGCAGTAAATTATGCTTTTCATACTTCAGTTCATTTTTTTATATATATTTATTTTGCATTTACTCTCAAAATACATTAGGACTGCAATACTATTAATATTGTTCTTCAAAATATTTTCCATAAAGGTGCACGCCCAGTCACACAATCTGATATTCTAGTCTGCTCTTGAAATTGTTCCTTCAAGTCTCAATGCTAAAAAAGAAGACAACAATCCAAACAATCCAGCATATATTTTATCAGTAACTGATTGTTCACAAGAGTTTTTTATTCATACAGTTTACAGGAAGTTACAGTAGAGGCTACTTATTTTTCCTATATGTACAGCCCATCAAATATTCTTGGCAGTCACTGATACTGTTAATGGAAAACCTGAATTAAAAATATCGTCTGTTGTAGCCTACAGTCATTAAGGGACAATCTCCAGCACTGGTCAGCTCCGTGCACATTCCATCATTCTGATCTAGGAATTCTAAAAAGAGTACAGCTGGCTGACTTTTACACTGTTCTGTCTCTTCAGTGCTCTCCTTGTGTCTTTTAAAATAAAAGTGTCTCACATTCTATCAGAATTCAATTGTATATCCTGAGCCTCATGTTTCACTGTGGTTAGATGTCTCTGGAGGCTTTCTTCTTATTCAGTCAATAGCAAATTGGATGGTATTTGGGTTGTCCAAATGCAGTCTAGACTACTGATGTCTAGCACTATGCTGAAGGGAAATGTTTGCTGCTTTGTTGTTCAGTGATGCTTTCTGCCTATGGAGCAACAGTTTGGACCTTCACCCTCCAAACACAAAACCAAGACATTACCTTCCCCAGAATTGCAAGCCCCAGACTGAATCCTCCACCACTGGGGGCTCTGCTGCTGCTTAAGGAGCAGGAAACTGCCCTAAACATACTGTTCAGCTCATCTGACACAAAGCAGGGTGCCATGGCCCTGCTGTGCCTCCTGTCTTGGAAGGGACAGGTGGTGTGTCTATACATGCCTTGGAGAGTGGGAACTCGGTGATAGCAGAGGCACATCAGACAGCACACCAGAATGGCCCAGGGTGTTTTCAGAAGAAAATCACCATGGGCACCATTACTACGTGGAAGCACACAAAGGCCTTTTCTCTCCGGTCTCTTGAATCCTGTGGAATGCAGTCGATGTAGGCTGACATTAGCCTGGAACAAACGTCTATATCTAGCCTCTTTATGTACACTGAGAGACAAGGCTTTGTTGTTGTAATTACATTTTTTTAAAGATGTGAGTTGCATAAATCTCATAATCATTTCCTCAGTCTATAATGGCTGTAATCTGCAGTTCAAGAAGATTCCTAATTAATATTAATTCCCACCCTGCACACAGTGTGTTTTGGCAAGTAATTAGGTCTGAAGGGATGGCCAAACACACTGATCTTCTAATTTTGAACAATTTAATTACAGGCTTGTTTTCTGCGTGGAGCTGCATAAGCTATGAGTTTAGTAGAGAGCATCAGTGTGGCCCTGTTACTGAGGTTGTCTCTGGAGTGAATAACAGAAAATGCTCTGCAGGAGGGAGAGCAGGCTACTCAGGCCTTCTGCCTAAAACCATTTGATTTAAATGAAAGCCAAACCATCATTTTATGAGAGTGACTGTTTACCTGGAGGCTGCTGTGTCAGACTGCTGAGTTTGCTGCAAATGCCTTCCTGAAAGAAGCTGACTATCAACTCAAAGCAGAAAGTAGCCACTCAAAAGGAGTAGTTTAAATTTTAAATGAGATCATCAACAAAGAAACTGACTTTGCCACAGATTTACAAAGTAATTTTGCATGACTCTGCACATGAGAAATAATCCTCTTTACCGTTTTAGAAATTCAGCCCTTTCTTAAATTTTATTTATTTATTTATTTATTAGTATTTTTTTAACACATTAAGCTAGATTGGCTAATTCTGAGGTCACCTTTAGAGACACATTACTTTTCTAGATAAGGAGGGAACCTCACCCGTGCCGACCTGTCATTCACTAGATCTTTGACGCCAGGTAATGGGACCTTCACCGGTAGGGGGAGCTCTGAACCCGTTGCCCACTCTCATATTCTAGAGAAATCCCGAAAATTAACATCAGTAGAAGAGCTGTTATATGTCTCACTCCAATTTTCTGAGACAGGACAGAGTCCAAATTGCCTCTGCCCACGCAAAGGTGGCAAAACACAGTTGTCAAAGCAGAAAGAAACAAGACTGATAACCTGTCAATGACTTAACTGATGGAGAATGATAATACAGGCAAATACTTAAATGTGCAATGGTAAGTAACAAGTGCTAAATAAATGATTAAATGTGTTTTCACAGGTGCTTCAGAAAGGCTTTACTTGTGAACTCTTTCTTATAACCTAACTGTAACTGTGGTGGATATGAGCCAAGACTTACACCTTCTGGAATTGTTTAATATGAATAGTATGAACTGGAACATCTGACTGGGGTGCTCATGATTAAAGACTGAGGGAGTTTTTTTTTTAAAAGAGAAAAGAAAAAAGAAAAAAAGAAATATCTATGATGCATTGGTATTTCCTCACAGGACCTGCACCATCAAGCATGATTGCTTATTTTGTTATGCAATTTACTCATTGAAATAACTGTTGAAGAACAATTGATCTTGAATAGATGCAATAAGAATATGTATCTATCTGATCTGAACTGACAATGAGTCCTTCCATTTGACCCTGGTACACTGCAACATCATTACTTATGGCTGTGTCTGTCCCAGAGAGCTCAGGAGTGCTCTTCTAGAAGCACAAGGAGGTTAGCTCTAGGAGGGCAATGTTAAGAGACAGGTATGTCTCACATGTTTCACTGCAATGGACACTGAAATGAGTTTGAACAGGAATATGAATCTGTTTAAGATGAGAAAGAGTTGACAAATGTCACACGTATTTAATCTGTTTATAATAACAGTGCATGTGTGTGTTGGTGTTTAATATTTATGCTGGTACACTTTAAGAAAACATTCACTTCTAATTAGAGGTCTTTTCTGCACTGAGCTCTGAACCAGGCATTCATAAGTGCTGATGTCAATTCAAGAGTCTGAGTGAAATTCTGATTCTGCATAGTATTAATAAAACTTCTTTGGTATGCATTTTTCCTTTGTGCAGCCTATAGTTAATTTGTATGACTTCTGTGTTTTCATTTTTCAAGACTGAAAGATTGTTAGAGTTAGCTGAATCTTATACAGTTCTGACAAGCAAGTAGAATACAAATAAGGAAAAGTTAAATATTGTGCTAAACTGGCTTCCAGTTCCAATAGCTGCAGTAACTTAAATGATCAAGGACTGGTAACAGACACCAGAGGTTTCTTATTGATTATGGTCTTCCTACTGCTAATCGATAATTTCAGTAACTTATGCTTTTTTGATCTCCTGAACTTTCTGTGAACCTAAAATCAACATATCCTTTTCATGACAGATAAATAGCAGGCTACAGTACTTGCTGCTACCCCTGCTGTGCATCTTCTGTGAGTTAAACTATTCTTATTTGGAAGAGCCTACATTCACCACTTTCAGTAGATAATTTGTTTCTGAAGGTACACTGCAATTTTTGACATGTGTTACCTAATATTCTTGATGATTGCTATTAGCCTAGATACAAACATAGAATATAAACTACTACACATTGCAGGTGTTGAAACAATGGAATCCAAAAAACCCACAGCACTTGAGTGCATACAGATCAGATGTTTTCTGAAGAGGTGATGAAAGTAGTGTTTTCACCCCTCTCTCCTTTCCTCTCCCTCCCTTGTTTTCTCTCCATCTCTTCCTTGCTTCATCTTTCCCACTGGCAAACATGAGTAAGAACGAGTTATACGAATTAAGAATTAATTTTATGACACCTTTTCTGCTTTGTGAGATGATTCTAATAAGCCATTTGCACTTAAAAGCTTTGCTGGCACTTAGTTACTGACTGATATTTACAGATTTGCCTTTCCTAAATATAAGGCCTCATTCACCAAAACACAAAGACATGCATAATTTTAATTACATGCTTGAGTTCAAAACTGAAATAGACATTAAAATGTCAAGCACATCTCTTTGACCTGCAGGTGACTCTCCAGTGGATTGTATAAAGTGTACCAAGAGATACTGCAATAGCAGGAGGTAACACCTGCTAGAAGTCACTACTACCAACTCATTCCCAATTTTGAGCTCCTTTCTGGGCTACACAACATGTAATACAAGCTAGAAATAGTCTCAAGTCATCAGAGAAGTGTAGTATTACAACACAGACAGAGTATCAGAATTCTTGGTAATATTTTAAGTTCACTTGTGAAAATGGCTGCCACCTAATATCAAATTGTAATAAATGAATATGATAAGGATTAATATTCTTTACAGGGCTTTTACTGCTCCTTAATACCAAGGTCCAGTGTCACATCAATGACATGTTGACTTCACAGATACAGATAATGTATATACAGTTAAGGTTCACTTGACAACAGTGAAAAGGATTCTTGATTGAATTGCCCTTTTTGATGGAGGGGTACTATACCCTCAAATTTAAATACAGGAAGAAATGCTGGATCTCCTCTGACAGCATTAATAGAATTCAGGTAGTTCTTTTCTGTATATGATGAAATGCACAGACACTGGGGACATACAAATATAAATTATATATAACTAGCATGAAAATGAATAAAAATCAGGAAAATATTACAAGAAAGATTAATAGCTTTAAAATGAAGTATGAATACATAAGGAATGATTTTCAAATGTAGCATTCAAATAAACTTTCAGATATAGCAAAAACTGTATTTGACATTATACAAAAAGAATGGGAAGCCATTTGTAAATGTTATATTAATAAAGCAGAGATTGTTCTTCATTAAAACTAGGAAAGAAGAGTGGATTAACAATGCCACATGGGATGCTATTACAGAAATAAGGCAGGATAAGTTAAATCTACTCAATACATTAAGACCAGAAAAGTAAGCAAAGAAAAAAGGAATGTAGGAATAAAGATAAAGCAGTAAAAAGATCAGACAAAAAAGGATAAAAGAGGCTCTGTTGATAGAGAGGTACTGAAAGCAAACACAGCAGCACTGAAGGGAGACATGAGAACATTTTATCAAACTGTTTAAAGACTTACAGGAGATCTTAAGCCATAATAAGGAAAGTGCAGTGAGAAGTAATGACTAGAAAAAATGAACCTCACCTTATTTTAGAGGAACAAAAGAACAGAAGGGCAGAACATCATCCAAACACTGCAAGAAAAAATACTGTATTTTCCTAGTGAAAGATGGCAAAACTTGATGCCTGTCTTCAAGAAATCAAATCTTCATGACCTTAAAGTAGCCTCTGAAAGATGGGAGAATGCTAAATTAACAAATACAACTCAAATCACTGTAGCATAGATATGAGGAAATGAAAAGGACAACATGATATTTGGACATGTCCCTAAGGTTTCATGTGAAGAAGAAACAATACAATCTGCTCTTGTTCCCATGAAAAGTCTTCACTGTAGACAATTATACTGCTTTGAAGTTGCCAGTCATAGCAGACACAGGAAACATGGCAACATTTGCTCTAATTGATCTTGTGCAGACAAGATCTTCCTTCTGCAAAGCATCATAGAACAATGTATGAGATGGTAGATGACTCTTCTGAACTGCATGGGGTTTGATTTAGTGATTAGTTATCATGACAGTTATTACCACCCTTTCAAATCCCTAAGATGGTGATTTAAAATATTAAGCAAAAGTATGCCATGAAGGAGATGCATCTGGGAGGTGATGAACCTTGGTGACACAAACTGCATCTTCTTCTCCTCTACCTTCACTAATATCTATTGGAATGAATTACGCTACTTCATCATTAGTGTGGAAATGGGTATTTCCATACAAATGAAAAAAGCAGCTTTGTAAAGTTTTATAGCCAAAAGCTGTCTCCTAACTATATCAGTTGAAAATGTCATGACAAGGGCTGTCTTAGACTTATGCCAAATAGGCCATACAATTAATAAATTAGATAGGCAATATCACAGATGGTAAATCATCTACACAGAATGTTCTCTACGTAGAAGCTGAAGCTTTTACAAACTTACATAACCTCATTCAGAATGCAAATAAATGCATGCTCGATATAAGTTCAGAACAATAAGCTAAGTACTACCCATACATATTACTGCATAAAAGTTATGCATGATTAAAAACAAAAAAAAATCCCACAAAACAACAACAACAAAAAAAAACACACACACAAAAAAACCCCAAACAAACAAAAAAAAACACAAAAAACCCCCAAACCAACCAACCAACCAACAAAAAAGCCCAAACACTGAAATCAGGGGGGAGAGTCCTCAAATACAGTAATATAGTGCAGAGTTCTAGAAAAATAATGCATTCATTCTGTGCAAATGGCACAGCTATCGGTACAGGTGTCTGTGAAGGCTATTTAAAGTACTTAATAAATAAGAAATGAAGAAGCCTTAAAATGAGTACAGATGATGGAAACAGTGCAAATAGTAAAAAGAAAGAGAGGGGATATAGATCTATTTTTCATGACTCTCCAGTAACAGGGAGATTCAAACAAATACTTCTGCGGCAGCTTCAGGTTTGATTCTAGTGGCTCTCTGCAATACAGTTACGGTTGACCTGATGCTGTTACAAAAGCAAAAAAGACTTACAGGAATGAGCCAGACAGGATAGGGCAGACAAACATTATTTGACTTCCGTTTTATGGTCTCACCACCACTACCAAGACTACTTAGTAAGAGCATGAAAAAGCGTTACAAATACATGAGAAGAAATAAGGCATTAGGGAGTTGAGCCAATGAACTTTATCATTTAGTTTTAGCTCAAGCATAATGCTAACTGCAACATGGCAATTAAGTTTTAGTTCGACGTCAAGGAAAAAAATAATGAATAAACAGATTTTGATTTGGTCTTGATCCCTTAACTATCAATGAAATATGCTTTCACATGGAACAACAAGTTTCAAACAGATTTCAATCAAAATTTTCTCCTTTTCTGGACATTGTACAAAAAAAAACCCCAAAACCTGAAAAAAAGTCCAAGTCCAAATGTTCTTTACACATACACACACCAAAAAAACCCAAAAAAACCAAACCAACCCCCCCCCAAAACCCAAAAAAACTCCAAACAAAAAAAAAAACCCACCTCTTTCTGAAAACCATTTAGATTCCACTATTTCTGATGAAATATTTCAAGTATCCATGAACAGGACATAGTATTATTTCAACAAATATTAATTTCCATTTTATGGAAGGCTTTAAATAAATCTTTAGGGTCTTAAATGACCTTGTGATTAATTTTTAAGGGGGGACAGTTAACAAAGAAAGTACATAACTGATCCAAATGATAAAAACAAAAGGTCAGCTGATGCTTAGATTTACAAAAGAGTTCGATTTTCACGTCACGGGAAAAATAACAGATGCTGTCATGAGAATCACAATGGAAGGAGGTTGACACTTAGGTCTTTTGAAAATTTGGCTCCATTTATGGATACTGAAAGTTTACCCTTCTTCATGGTAAACTTCTAAATTTCTTTCAGGAGTTTACAGGTTAATGTCCATTTAATGCTACAGAACTTCACAACCTTTTCCTTGATAAATTCATAAGTTGATAATATTCAATTTTTGAAGGACCTGACTTTCCTCCAAAGTAACTGCCAGTTTCCTTACGTTTAGTTCCTTTCTTTTGAAATCCAGGACAGGCTATTTATTCTTCACCTCTGATCCCATTTTGCTATCACATGATTTGTACTGCAGCTTATCTCTTTAACTACTTACAGACATTTCAGTTAACACATTCTATTTGATCATGGCATCCTGAGCAGATTTATAACGCAAATTGTGTCTCAGAAAGTATATAAAATATACAGAATGTTTTGTCAGCAGACATTTTCTTGTATGGTTGATAAGACTGCATAATTTTGTCTCTTGATGTAACACTTAGTTTGAGAGATGAGAGAGCACTTCCAGATGTTTAGTAAATCAGGCTGTCCTATAAACCCTTTGGTTAAGTCAATTTTCAAAGTCACAAGGAGAAGTAAGGAACTCAGTTCCCACTGAATATGAATTATCACCCCCTTTATTAAGAAAGTTGATGTATTTTCCCTATAAATTATAACATTGTTCTTCTGTAGAGGGAGAGATTATTCAAAAACAAAATACACTGAAGAGCATTTAATAGCTTGGTTACAATTGTAATGATTTAAAGATACAAAGTGTAACAAGGCAGGTTCATAGGAGAAGCTATTATTTTCCACTAACTGGTATGTTTAGGAGGGAAAAAAGACAAGCTTTTGGGTACACAAGTGTTTCTTCAAATCTTGAACAGAAGCAGCAAACCAGCTAGAAAACTTTTTTTCTCCTAAATCTGTGTGTGTGCAAGAATGGTGTGCACTTGTGACAGCACTACACAAAGCAAATGTTCTTTTACAACCTAACAGAAGCCGAAGAGTTTGGGTGTCAGCAGGAACCTTTTCAACAACTTCAGTGGCTGACTTGATATCACCTTTGGTAATTATACCTGAGTTTCAACTTGAGTTCTTGAGGCCACCACTGGCCAGCTTCCCAGTGACAGCTTTTGGATTTCCCAAGACTCAAGCCCAGGTGCAGATGGTGGGTCTCTTTTACCAATACAGTCTTCTGAGAGCTCTAACAGAAAAAAAGGCCAGTCCAACATGAGGATCCAAGCAAAAGTCAACAAGAATTAGAGATGACAAGCAATAAGGAATAGTTCTGCTCCTGTGGGATTTTCTCAGCCTGCTGTGATGGGAGGTTTGTAGTGGGATGGTGGATGAAGGAACCAGATCAGCAGTGACAGTGTACAGCAGATGGATGGGTATAGCACAGTATCTACTGGATTATTCAGGAAAACTGGGATTGAATCAGTTTAAGACAAGTCCAGTTTATTGCCCAGAAGAGCCTCATCAAGACTCTAAATTGTTTGGGTTTTGTGGGTTTTTTTTCATGAGACCTTGTTAATGCCTGCCAAGGATGATCTCAAATGAAAGCAAATGGTTAGGAGCTGGTAACTATTGGGAAGTTGGACTAGATGACCTCTAGAGGTCACTTCCAATCCAGACATTTCTATGATTCTAAGTCAGTTAACATAAACGGAGTTTTCTGGAATGAAAAAAAAAGCAGCAAGGTGCCTCGCTATCATGCCAAGTTTCTGTAAACCTTAACCTTTGTGGCTTATACGAAACCACTGATTCTGAAAAGCACACCTACAACGGATTTATCTGCTGTTGTTCACCCTGCTCTACTTTCATTTCTCTGTAGACTAAACTGATTTACATGAGGGTAGGTTTCTTATACCTATACCCATGTTTCATTCACCTCTATATATAGGAGGGGCTGACATACAACTATTTAGACAAACTGGAACTCAAGTACATACATGAAAACATAAACATTACTTCCCTGGCTTCAGTGGAATTATATACTGAATTGTTTCAGCATCAGAATACAACTTTTGTGCTAAAGAAATCACAACAAAACATGGATATTTTGGTCCAATTTTTTTTTTTTTTCATATCCCAGTTGAATTTCCCTTACTAGAAATACCAAATAATTACTGAGACATATGCTTGTCTCATTCCTTTTGTTATAAAACTTCTAGATTGACTTATTCTGAGCAAAGATAAGTCTGAAAACTCTTTTAATCTGAAGCCCCAAATCATTAGCTGAGGTTTTTTTAAGTTGCAGATCATACAACTTCAAGACATACTTGGTCAGTCTAACTTCGTAATTACCCTACTAAGGGAATTGAATATCACAGGGCTTATATACCCCTTTTTTGACAGTTCCCAAACCCCAGATGTTCATGTGATTTTTGCAGTTTATATTTACTGTATTGTAAACTCAGATGGAACCAGTTAGATCATACACTCTAGCTTTCTGCCCAATGCTGTTCATATCAAAAGACTACAAATTCCTGCACCTCATCCTCTCAGTTCATATATACTATTATGAAATTCTCAAATACAGTTACCACAAATATAAGGAAGCTGCTTCAGTGGTTATTCAGGTTTCATGTTAAATATGTGCTATTTACTTCCTATTTGAGCTTGCCTAACCGCAATCTCTATTCATTTAATCTTCCTATGGCTTTCAAGCTTTTTTTAAACAACTCTCCTTATCAGACTGCTTGTCTGTTTAGGAGGACTTGAGAGGGCATCAGATTTCTATTTGATTTTGTTCTCTGTGTTACACTTCAGTTGTTTAGGTGATTACCGGTTCTGCATTTCAGATCAGAGTTTCCTACCTGACAAAGTTTAAACATTATGTCCTTTCTCTTTTAGATGCAGTCACAACATTGTTAATTAGTTTTCAAATTTAAAACAAACAAACAAAGAAACAAAAAACAAACAAACAACCAACCAAAACCCACCTTTAGAGCTAATTGCTTACAAAATAGATTAATTAGATCATAATCCCCAGAGGAATTTTATTTCCTATCAGAGCTAAGCATATTCACTTCCAAGCCTTTATAATCCTGTCCATGTACCTACGCAAACAGACTAAGAACAGAAGAGCCAGCGCTGGTTCCACCAGAAAGGTAACTGGAATCAGATTAATCCCTTATCGCTCCCCAAAGCCCCAGGCTGTTCTGTTTCAACTAGAAGACCATGACAATATCAAGTATTTTATTATTTTAAATCTTATACAGTGAAAGAGAAGTTATCTTGGGTATATGTGCCTTCACTACACGCAGTTTTGTGTTCTAAAGACCTAGCAGTATTAAGCACAATTTGTGTACCAGACTGTGAGTCTCCCAAGACCTAAGGACACTGCATTTCTGCATCCAGATGGGGCACAGGAGGGAGGCATAAACCAGCTGCTCAGACTGGGAATGCCCATAGGCAAAACATCAGGTTCCTCTCTTCAGAAGTCTGCAGGATGATCAGAGAGGATTTTAGGCAGCTTCAAAACTAGGTACTAGCCATGGAATTCAGTCAAGCTGTGGTTTTCAGCACTGCTGTACCCTGCAAGATCTGCTGTAGATATCTACCTCTTTTACTGGATCTTTTACAGTGTCACAATGGGGAAAAGCACCATACCATGAAAGATGGTAACATCACCACACAGCATAAAAGGAACACATTATTCTGGATTAAAAGTGAATTAACTGTCTGTGGGTGCACTCATATTCTGGCCCACCTGAAATGAACACAGATAATCCTGTAGTTAGGGTTACGCTACTGTTGTATTATATAACCACTTTGAGCTCTTTGCAGCATGGCACAATAAAAGCAAGCACAGCAGCAGCAAAGACACCAGTGGGACAAGTCCTTGCTTTGACGGACTTGTGAGCCAAAATCCATGCACCAGGAAAGGCTCCCAGAAGAGGAGCATTGCATATATGGCTGTTCTCTTTACCTTATTGTTACTCCAATCTCACAGTGTCCCAGAGGCAATCTGAAGAGGAGGATCTGGGGGATATAGGGAGAGCAGATGAAGGAAGTGGCTTGGGAAGACAGAATGCATTCTCCAGCACAAGGCAGTGCCTTTTTTCAGGACCATGTACCACTGCAGACCAGGGGTACAGGGAAATACCTCCTTCCACCTTCCATTGATCAAGTTCAGCTATTAAAAAAAAAGACATTAAAGTGTCCCTGACTTCATTTTTATTGCCAGTTCTCAAATTTTCCTTCCAAAGTATGGTAAGTCTCAGGGCTGCCAGCAAAGAAGGTCTGAAGACATGTCCCTCAGACACCTCACAGCAGGCATGCAAGATGGGTCAGGATGAAGCAAGCCCATGGCTCCACGCCCCATCTGCCTGCCTCTGCTGGGAAGGAGCTCAGCAAGCCAGCCAAATTCCTGTGCCCGTTACCTCCGGCTGCTGATAGAATCAACCTCTCGAGTACCTTCCAGAGAAAGTCCAAAAGGCAAACAGGGGAAACACTCCTCTAAGTTTCCTCGGTGCTTGCTTTCCCACATTACCGATGCTTCTCTGCTCTCGTGACTAAAGCCAAATACCCCTGAGAGTTTCCCCCCTGCTCCACTCCCAGGCCAGCACTTGCCTGTTGCCGGCTCACACCAGTTTCCAGCGAATAAGCGCGTGGCGGGGAGTCGGGCTGTACCCGGGCGGGCACTTGCACTAAGTCTGCCCTTACGCAAATGTATATACATCGCTATACATCCCCAAACCGGGC
>JAAGNO010003992.1:0-28525 GCA_033439905.1 Ceryle rudis | reverse complement strand
TCTCTTCTCCAGACTAAAGAGCCCCAGGTGTCTCAGCCTTTCCTCATAAGACACGTGTTCCAGTCCCTTCATCATCCCTGTAGCCCTCCGCTGGACTCTCTCGAGTAGATCCTTGTCCCTCTTGAGCTGGGGAGCCCAGAACTGGACGCAATACTCCAGGTGAGGTCTCATCAGTGCAGAGTAGAGGGGGAGCAGAACCTCCCTCGATCTGCTGGACGCACTCTTCTTAATGCACCCCAGGATACCATTGGCCTTCCTGGCCGCAAGGGCACATTGGTGTTCCATGGAGAACTTCGTGTCCACCAGGACTCCCAGGTCCTCCTCCACGGGGCTGCTCTCCAGCAGATCAGCTCCCGACCTAAACTGGTGTAATTTATTATTCCTTCCCAGATGCAGGACTCTGGACTTCATTGGTGCCACATCCAAACACTATCCACAGTCTGCCCTCCCTGCCAAATTGCTTCAAGCGTGAACTTCCAGACAGGAGTCAAGCTCAAGGCAATACCTCCAAGATCAGTCAGAGAAGTAGGACATAGGAGATTGTTAAGGATCAGAAAATGGCTTTTAACCCAGGAAGTGGTGGGATTCACTCCTCTTAGCAATCATCTAGGGTTGCACCTCTAATCTCCCAAAGTTCAGGGACCTCAGCGAAAGGAAAACTTGCAGATATTACAAGTATATGGATGGATGGATGGATAGATAGATAGATAGATAGATAGATAGATAGATAGATAGATAGACAGAGTGGATCCCAAAAGCAGAACGTGAGGGTGCAAAGCGAAGAAAGCAAACAACAGACAACAGCAGCACATACGACACGAGCACTGAGCTAGGACCACCACAGGCAGGCACATGGGCATCTCCAGAAGCAGCTCCACAGCTCAGCTCTGCTCCTGAGCCACAATATCTCCCCAAGAGCCTGCTGCAGGCACAGTCATGCTGCTCTCTTGCTGGAACTGGTGTGCACAGAGCCAGCTCAAGGCTCTTGGTCCCAGCTGATTAATAAAGCAGCTTGGACAGTCCATATGCAACCCATCAAAAGCCAACAGCCATCACCAAGAAGGACAGACAGAACCAGTAATAGGTTTGTCTTTCTTTTCCCTAAAAAAGAGCTTCCTGTGTCCAGATGTGGGAGAGGTTGGTGCGAACAGTTCCAGATTTTGTAATCTGTAGAACAGAGTAGTGCTGAGAGGCAGAAAGGATCATCTTCTGTCTCACAGGTCAGACCAGTGAAGGTGGGCCCTTAATACCCAACAGCCTGCAACAGGCGTCTCAGTCAGCCTTGGACAACTTAAATCAAGGGAAACATTTAAAAACCACTTTATCACTCATATTGTGATATCATGCTGGCAGATCAACTTCCTTTCCACCTCCCACCAGGTTTTTCTTGAGCAGAAATAATCACCACGAGCTCCACCACACAGATGTATAAGCGATGGGAAAATGCAGAGGAGGTTGGAGGGAATAAAAGGCACTTC
This sequence comes from Ceryle rudis, assembly GCA_033439905.1. Lineage (NCBI taxonomy): Eukaryota > Metazoa > Chordata > Aves > Coraciiformes > Cerylidae > Ceryle > Ceryle rudis. The sequence continues at coordinate 27,047 of JAAGNO010003992.1, read as the reverse complement.
AGGCCTGCTGGGGTCAGAAGGCGTATCTGTATGGTAGGTTGGGCTCTTCACTAATCCAGCTCTGATTCTAATGAGATCGGTTCCCATTATAGCAAAAAGAGGTCCATGGCTTAATTTGCCAAGGGGACCATTGTCCTGCAGCTTAGGGAAGCAAAATAATCTTATCAATTTGAACTTGAACTCTGCCCTCCAATTATATGGACAATGTTTAAGAAAAGAGAGATAAAGTGATTTTCCTTTATCCAGCAAGAAAAATCCCTGTTCCTGCAGCTGCTGTAAGACCTCTACATTCCAGCCACTGGCTATACCACTGCCAAAATGCACTAGCTACTACCTGTGCGTGCTAGCTCTGAACCAAAGCCAAGCCAAGTTGCAACAAAGGCATTTACAGTGCAGCTTATTGGTATAGCAGAGCCTCTGCTCTTCCAGTATAACCAAGTGAAAGCCCGGGGCTGTCAGCTGAAGACAAACAAACCCAGGAAGAGTCAGAAAGTTTTTTCAGCTCTTCTTGCTGAACCTCTGTCTCTGTCTCCCTATTCAATCCATCAGCTCCCCTTGGCTGCTACAGAGACTATCCTCTTCGGGGAGTTCTGCATCCCACACAACACAGCTAAAACAAAGAACATTTTGGCAAGTAACAGCCAGGCTTCATCTATTCTTTCTTCTATACAATTCATTCCATCAAAGTTGTTTAGCTGAACAAAAACCAGTACTATCCTTTATTGTGAGGCTAACAATAAATTACCATGTGAGCCCAGCGTGGGTCACAGATGTGTGCACTTCATCATCAGCTGTGGAGCCACTTCCCTGCTCAAATCACTTCTATAAAGCTTTAGCCTCTTTGAGCTGGAATTCGGCTGGAGCACATAAACCAGGAAGCAAACAGTGTTAGCACAACAGAAGCGTCCCCTGGACAAAAGCTACATGAAGAGACGGGCGTGCTTTGGAAACAGTCAGATCACCAACCTCGGTTTCCAAGGGGTTACCCACACAATAAAAATCTAGAGAGAAACTAAACTGGACAAATGCCAGGGGCTCTATTTTTAGTGATGTCACTTGCACCAGAGGATCTTTATTTGTGCCTCTGAATAGACATATTTACTTCTTTTTTTTTTTTTCTCCTATGAAGGGAAAGAAAGAAACAAACAAAAATTTGGAAGGGTGATGTCTTCAAAATTCATTTTTAAAGATGTCTTGGAATAAGTTCCAAGGACTAACCCCAAATTTGCAACCCAATTTTAAGTGCTCTTATCCCAAATAAAGTAGCCCTCGAAGCATGACTGCTCTAAGACAGAAAACTATGCAAAACCAGACCCTTCTTACAACTTTATGGGCTCAAACACATCTGCCAACTGAAGCTTGCTCTCACATCCACCTCTAGCTCATATTACATTTAAAATACAGGTGTATTCCTGTGTATTCCTTCCCTTAGTGTTTGTTCCAGGTCTGGCTGTTCATTTTCTTTGCAGCAGTTTGTATAGTGCTGTGCTTTGGATCTCCGATGGAAACAGTAGTGGTGACACATTAATGTTTTAGCTGTCACTGAACAGTGTTTGCAAACAGCATCAACACCTTCTCTGTTTCTCACTCTGCCCCTCCAGTGAATAGATTGGGGGGTGCACAAGAGGTTGGGAGGGGACACAGCCAGCCAGATGACCCCAACTAACCAAAGTGATATTCCATGCCATATTACATCATGTTCAGCAATAAACCAGACTGGAGCGGGGTTTAGGTAACGTCACCTTTCTACATGGGAACTGGGCTGGGAGTCTACCCATGGGAGGTGGTGAGTGATTGGTGTGATGGCATCACTTACTCTTTCTTTCTTTTTATTTCCACTTCTCCTTCACTTACAAAACTATTTTTTCTCAGCCCATGCGTTTTCTTGCTTTTACTCTTCCTCTCCTCTTTCCCTGTCCTGCTGGGGGTGGGAAGGGGAGGTGAGCAAGCAGCTGTGTGGTGCTTAGCTGCCTGCATGGGTTAACCCACAACACTTGCTTACATGCACTTGACTTTGCAACTGTAATGCTCATTTTAACCTGTGCAGCCCATTTGCATATTGCATAACAGTACCGGGGAAGGAATTGTGTATCAAGTACAACGTGTTTCTTCCTGCCTATCATAGCTTAAGGGAACGAGTAAGGGGTTGCTCCTGGACAAAAGGGTAGATGCTGAACAACCTCTGAAATACTGGGCAGTTGGAGCTCCTGATGCTAATCTCTCTGCCCTGGATCCTTACATGTACAACACAAGTAACTCTCCTTCCAGAAGGGTAAGTACATCCCTGTTCATACGACACTCACAACAAGCAGAATAGGGTTTAAATAGCACACAGTAAAAAAGGCCCTAGGGCCATAATGAACCAGAAGGATGTAGAAAACAATTGTGAGGCAGCTGTCCTGTGCACTGGACAATACAGGAGCACCAAAGGAGGTGGCAAAAAAGGAGTGTGTTTCCATTAAAGAGAACCTCATGATGGAAAAAAGCAAAGGGCCTGGATTCAAGTAATTAAACTATCTCAATTTTAACATTTCTTAACTTCCAAATGTTTGACTTGCAACCATAACGCTGTTCTTTGAACTTTCCACACAAAAGCTTTTTCAAAACCGAAGTGCAGAATTTTGTCCTGTCCATCTTATGGGCCTCGCCAGGGCCACAGCAGACCACTGAGGTAAGGGATTTCCCAAAGACTGAGCCCAAATCTGAATATAACCCAGCTACAGCAGCTCAAGTTACCACCTGTCGGTCTAATTGCATTAAGTGTTTGCACTCTTAGCCCAACACAACCTTAAGGGAAAACGTGCAAGTCAAAAGTCTTTACAAAATTCAGCAAACACAGGAAATGAATGCCAGGAATGGCACCTGCCAGAGAGCAGGCTTAACAGCGACACAGAGCAGCAAACAATAAAGGATCACAGCTGAACCCACAGGTCCTAGACATAGGATGCGAGTCACCGCAGCCCCCAGTGCGATACAAAACATCACAGAGCAAAAATTAGAAGATCCTCCCACCGCTGTGTTTGTTTTTATATTTACTTGTTGGGGTAAAAGCCCATTTAAAACCCTTGAGGCTAATACAACGCGTCGATAATATCACAGCGGCAAAACCACAGGCATCTGGAAATAAAACAGCGCTACCACGGAGGGGGGCTCAGAGTAGGTGGTCTGAATGGTCCTTTTTCAACAAGCAGCACCATCAGGTACCTAGTCTATTGGGGATTTAGTGGCGTTTACCTGAAGTCAGCCCTCTCTCATACCCTGGTGATTCTGGTGCTTTTCTGTGCTGCTGGAGGCGGGAAAAGCATCTCTGCTGGCAATTAGTGTGCTGCTACCAGGTCAAAAGGTAGCGCACAAAAGTACATAGTGAAGTTCTTTGATGTAAGTGGCTGATAAAACTTTTCATAATCTCAGTCTCTAAGCCTTCTTCTCTTAATGGAACATTAAAAAAGGCAATATATTTTTTTACATCTTTCTTTCTCTCTTCTCAAGGATGTGGGACACTCTGCCAGCAGATGGATGCAACGTCCCCCAACCACCACAACTAAAGCGCTTAGACAGCACCTAACTGCAAATTCTGCAGCAGTAATCGACATCCATCTGTTAATTCAAATACACTTTTTAAACCTGACCAGCCAGACAGTTTGCCCAAACTGCAGGTCCCACACACGCGGCTCCACCTTCACACAAGGATCCAGATGGATCCAAGAGTGATTATTATAAAGTAAGACTGAACATCTAAAAGAGCCCCATCACCACTGATACCACAGCATCTACCAACACGGTTCAAGAGCACATGCTATATTTGAAGAGAATCAGCCAAGATTTATTTTACTACGCAACTCGGAACTGCCAAACCATCAGCATGTCTCTGACATGAGAAGACACACACTGGTTTTAGGCAGACAAGTAATAAGCATCCCCGAAAGAACAGACATACATACTTTAATTACTATGAATGAGCTCATATCCTCAGTTGATGAGCTGAGCCAGGCATACTTGGATCAGCCCAAATCCAGGCTGGGAGACACATAACTCACCATTTTTCCTCAGGCAAAAAGAGCAGGTAGGTAAAAAAATAAATTGTTAAATAAATTGTTAACTAAATAAGTAACGGGTAACCCAAGCAGTTCTCACAAACATCTTCACAATTATTACCTCTATATCAGATTTAATTAGGAAAAAGATGAGTTGGGATTAACTTCTGTGCATTCTTCAAAGCTCTTGGCAAGTCTGCAAAGTTGCCTCACAGCTGAGCAGAATTTGGCCCTTGCCTGTCTCTTGGAAAGAGCACAAAAATCCCAGACAACAGCAGTACCGAAGTAGCGAGGCAGCAAGGACACAAGGAACCTTGTAGTATTGCACCAAACTAACGTGACCAAAAATCCTCTGAACTACCCTGAGAAGCATATTGGGTCTGTTCCTGCAGGGAACCACATACCTTTCAAGGGACAGAAACAGACTGAATCTGTGAAGGTCTTGGGTATCTGAATAAAAAGGAATGACAAGAGCACACCAAAAAAACCCAAAAAAACCAAAAACCAGGGGTAGTTTTTTCAAATGCTTCCCCACAGGGACTGGGAATGGTATCTTGGAACAGAGAGCAGAGAGTTCAATCTATACACGCACAGACATGCCAAGCACAAGTAGTCAATCTCAAATAAGACACGTAAACAGTCCTGGTGTTGGCCACCTAAATCACTGCACACCCACCTAGATGCAGCACAGTCCCATTTTCTGTTCTGAGCACTGAGCACTTTGGGAAAACAGACCGTGTTGTGAAATTAGCATCAACAAAAGGATCAGCACAAGCGCCAAGTGTAAATACAGAGTTCTTCTCTCCCCGCAGAGACTAAGCTTATTCTGCCCCCCACACCTCAGCTTAAAATGCTTTTAGCTTCCAAGTGTCTTGGCTGAAAAAGGATACCTTAAAATTCCCTTTTTTTTTTTAATTGAACAAATTATTTGTGTTATATAAAATCTGCTTTCACAGAGTCTTAAATCAGGGAATAATTTTTACCTGAGGACATAAGTAGTTGCTTTCTTTAATTCTGCAGCATTTGTATCCCTAACAACACACAGACATAAGAAGAATGCTGCAAGGACATTTTCCTCAAACAGACTGTGCATCTAGTGGGTGCTGATAACCTGAGATACTTTGAAGTGATGGAAATTACCACAGCGGATTTTTAATATATTTTGTGTTTGGCTTTGTTGGGTTTTTTTTGTTAATAATACTAATTACATAAAGTATTCCTGGTACTGACCAAAGTTTGCATCAGTGAATCAGTTTCTGGGCCACTGCAATTAGTAGGTACTTACATAAACGTTGCCCACGGTCACGCAGACGTTGGACTCCCTGGGGTCTCTTAGCATTTGCTGACAGCTCTGATGGCTAAACTAGTGGATTTCCACATGACGTGAGCCAGATGCATCCGTGTGGCTCTTGAGCTTGAAGTTATTGCCTACATGAGATTTCACACGGAAACCTCATGAGACATCCTGGCACCCACAGCAACCCCCTCCATGCCTCCCCGACGGTGCCTCTGTTCCCTGGCACCACAAACACAGACCTGCAGCTGCTTTTTCACAGCAGTGCCTGGTCACGGCCCAGGACACAAGCACATGGAATTGGAAACATGTGGCTTTCTTCCTGAAGCTCAGCTTGGTGCCCTCAGCTGTCAGTAAAAGTAAACTCTGAACATTTTAAGAGTTAGCAAGTGCTGAGTCCTCCCTCACAGCCTTATCATCACAACTGCTGGGAAATCCACAGTGTGGTTTGGAGCAGGCTTCGGGACAGGAGTGCAGAGACACCTGCATCTTTGCTTAACGTGGTGTGTTGATGCCCACAAAGCTGCATCCCTGATGACAAACCAGAAAAACCCTCTAAGGCACCAAAATAGCCCCAGTTTCTGTGCTTCCTCCTCTCCCAACAGCAGCAGAACTGGCATTATAAATGTCCCCCCCACCCCCATCGATTTCCTCCTCCAACACCTCTCAGCTCTGAGGTCTTTAGGCTGCTTCCCACTGACAGACAAATGTGACAAGTAACCGAATGCAGCTTCCCTGTGTGAGAACCACTCAGCCATGGCTGCCAGACCCAGCCAGGCCCTTCAGGTCACCAGACCCATCCCCTACAGCTCACCGTGCCGCCACATGTCCAGAACATCACCAGAGGAGGTCAACAAGTGGGTTTTAACTGGCTTTGATGAAGTTTTGGATTTTGTCACCTCTGCAAAGGAGAATTTCTCTGCCCCAGCACAGACCTCCCTCAGTAAGCCAAAGTGCAGCCCACAAAGATGTGATGGTAGGGATGGGCACACATGACCTCCACCTGAAGTTGAAAACCCTGCCTGGAGCAAGGACCTCCTCAAGCAGCAGCCTGAGGTCCATCCAACGTGATCACTCAGAGCCCTTCACCAAGAGAAGGTATGGAGGTGGCCTGGATTTGGCCTGGTCTAAAAGCATGTCTGTTTGACCCTGGGGTCAAAAGCACAAACCTCATTACTGACTGAGTTACACCACCGAACTGCAGAGGAAATTGAAACTGCCTTTTCTCTTAAACCCCCCCCCTTTCACAGCCTGCAGTTTTCAACACAATGGGAATCCTGGACCCCCCTTTATACCATTGACCCATTCAGGGCTCCAAAACCAGTATCAAAGTCTGACTAAAGCCATTCAGAAGCTGTTAGCATGTAGATTTTGGTGATAATTTGGTGAATGGACTTGTCAAACAAATTGCCTTTATTACAGACTGATTAAATGCAATCAGGGAGAAGTGGCTTTCTCCTTCCAACTCCAGCCCTCATCAGCTCAAACAAACACACGCAGCCAATTAGCAGGGAGGTGGCTAAAGCAGCTTTCACTTGAAACTTGACATCCTTAGGGGAAAAAATAAAAAACAAAACAACACACACAAAAAAAACAAACAAACAAGCAAGCGACAACAACAACAAAATAGCTTTGTGCTTTCAAAGCCAGGAAGAGCCTCCAGGCTCCCAAAAGCTACCCAGGGCTCACCTGCAGGGTGTGGATGGGAGCTATCAGCATTCATCTGGCTCAGTGCCTGCTCAGCTCCCTTAAGCAAAGTGCTGCTCACATCAGCTTGTGCCAAATATACAGCAAAGAACATAAACATTAAAGCAGGGCCAGGGGGAGCAGCACTCCTGGGGCTGTTATTCCTCCAGCTTTATGTCCTCCAGTGGGGTTCTCCTCTGTCAGAAAAGGCATGAGCTCCCCATCAAAGCTATTTCCATGCCTAGAAACCTAAGTTTTTGGCTTAGGTCCCCACGGTGGATTCTCTGGTGTCTTCAAATGATTCAGTTCACAGCAGAGTCTTTTCTGCACTGTGGCAGCAATGAAGGGACCTGTCTCTGCTAACATGAAACTCATGGTAATCACATAGGTCTGATGCCAACACTTTTCTGCCCAACATGCCTGAAATTAGCTAATGAATGGGAAAGTTATTGAGGAGAATCAGAGCACAGCATCATAATCACAGCCTAAATCCCTGCAGGTATGCAGCTGGAAATTACATGGTCACCTTGGCTGGCAGGGGGCAGAGCAGAATGCAACATGCGTGTGCATGATTTAGTTTCAGAGGCAGGAGCCCCATGGCTGAAGCTAGAGACAGCACACAGGGTATAAGCAATAACTGTGCACTAAGTTTTCAATGCCTATATTATAAGATAGCAGCAAACCCTAATTTTGGCCCCATTTTCATTAACCTAATACCTCTCAGGAGCAAGGTCTGTGCACTGCACGTGGATCACTGCCTCCCAGAGCCTACGCACAGGAGCTGTGGCACAGCTTCCTCTGCCAGGGCAAGCATATTGTTTTGTCTTGGACTCCCATCACAGATGACACTGCTAAACAAAGAAGTTTATCCACCAGCAGGGATTTCTGAGAGTTTATTGCTGGGATGAGATTAGGTTTAAGGATTTATAGTTAAAGCATAGAGATCCAAAAGACCAGTCTCTTACCCCACACCTCATCACAGACTTCCAAGTGTCACTTTGAACATAAGGGGCATGTGACATATCATGACACTAGGTCCTAAGCCTTCCAACGGCCCTGAGCACAAGAACTGATCACAGAATGAGATTACATCAAGAGCCCCATACTACAAGCAGACACAGAGAAAAAGTCCAGGCCTTCTTAAGAAGGGGCTGCAAAGCGCCTGGTAACTCTGCTCTCTCCCCAAGGACCTGCTTCCTACCCCCACACCCTCCTGCAATCATGTTTAAAGAACTATTAAAGAAAATAACTTCGTATCTCTTCACATAGTCCAAATACTTCACTTAAAAGGAACTGTAATTCTTACATCTCAGACTGCACCAGTCCCCAGCAGGACATGCACTCACGTTGTGGCATTTGAGCTGCTCAAACAGGAGGGATGGAGCCACAATGCCTGGGAGCCAACACCACGGAGATCCCTACCAGTTCCACCCATGCTTTCCCCTGGGTGTCACCCTGGCTGTCTCCTTACTCTCTCAAGGTGCCTTCCCACGGCTCACATAAAGGAGAAATCTTCCTACAGCTAAGAGACACCCACCTTGAAGATACAGCCTGTGGGAGAGTACTGGGAGCAGTAGAACATGGGTGGGTGTGCACATCTTGGTAAGTCTTTTGGCCAGTCCTACAACATAGCTGCAGTGTGTGTCAGATCAGCGCTGCTTGTGACCTGCTTAGTGCTCAAGGCCATCCCTAAGCTATTTCTTTCCATGGCTGGATCTGCACACTCTGTCTGGCCCACCAGGAAAAGGCCATGGCCTATTGTTAACAGCAGCACCTCCCTGGTAGTGCTGAGTCAAACCAAGCTGAGAAGCCAGAGAAGCTTTGCTGCTAAACAAGGTCTACAGGACTGAGTTTAAAAAAACAAAACAAAACAAAACAAAACAAAAAAAACCCCAAACCCAAACCGTTCTTCTTCAAAGAGCATCAGCTGCTCTCTCTGGACAGGACTGTTTGGAATCTGGAAAAGCCCTTTCATCCCAATAGCTGTGTCACTGCCCTACAGCAAGTGGGCAGCAGTCAAACTGCTGCAGAAACCTCTAAGGAATCTCAGCAAGCCTTGCACTCTTCAGCACCAATAACCAATATAAATCCGTTCATCTCTTCAGTATGCAGACAGTTCGGTTTGGGTGCCCACCTCTAGGTGGGATGGTATATGGTAGAGCTATGAGGCTTCCCCAAAGACGTTCACTTGCTCAGGTCCAGCCATGCCAGAACACCCAGAAGTACTGAAAAAGTATGTAAGAGGCCAGAAACCATTACGGTCAGATTATGTTAAAAGGCTAAACCCCTTCCATTCCTTGTGCCAGCTGACAGTTCATTTACAGGGTAAGAGTAACAAAGTGCTCCATCAGGAAGGGCTATCTGGGCCACTGCTCCTTCAGAGAAGCACGTGGTGCATGCCCTCAAGCACTGGAGGGATACAAAAGGGGTCTTTACAAAATCTATTGGGAAAGAATAAAGTGTGACTTGGGAAATGCTGTACCTTCTCCTACCCCCTTTCATCTTGTGGCTGCCCAGCTCCTGAAAATACAAAACCATTTTTGAGCTGCTTACCCACGTGCGAGTACAGCCCTTTCCTGCAGCAAACCATGTTTCCTGTCCCACAAGGTACAGTCAGTCCAACAAGACCGCGGATATTTGCCAAGCCCGCTATCAGGAAACATCCCTTAGATCTGGCAGAAGATTTCAACAGTTGTGGAAACACATGGGAGGTTGTGCTGTCGGGATAACAGACCCTGCCCCAGAGTACAGCCTTGCCACGCACGTACACTGGGTTTTAAGCTCCTCCTCCTCTCCCAAAGTGTGACAGTGCAGATGGAAGTTACAGAAAACATGATTTAGTCATCTGTGACTTTCTCTATCCATTTTTTAGAAAGACAGCACTTGCCCCCTCCCCCAGCATCACCAGCTCCTATGGAAGTGGCTCCCGTTGCTCTGGCTCTGTTGTGTACACACAGTGTAAAGTACCCTTTTGCCCTGAGACACTTTTGCACATTTTAATGCTTCACAATTTGGCCTGGCTGGAACAATATATTTCAGAAGGACCAGTACTTTCCCCACTGCAGATTTAGCTCCTGTCGTGCCCACTCCATGCATCCTTTCTGCATTAACCTGCTTGCAAGAAAGAGCACAGAGAAAGCTCAATGCCAAGAGATAAACACATGAGAAACAGAGAAATGCCTCGGTCCTTTCCATTCAGAGGCAGATCTGCCTTGAATGGCAGCCCCCAGGATGGATCAGCCTCCAAAGGAGACTGAATCACAAGCAAGTCAGCCCCCTTCAATTCATATTAAAACTTCAAGCTACTGTATATATTCTCCCGCCCCTTCACCACAAGCTCCTCCTTTCTAACACAAATCTCTCGCAGCACGCAGACACATGCACTCCCAGGCAGAGAGCAGCAGTGTGGTGAGGTGTTGAAACCCAAGTCCAGTGAGATTCAGCTCTTGCAAATGGCACTTTTTCATCAGCAAACTAGAATGGGCAGCTCTTCTCCGCTACGAGAGTTTTGTAACACACACCTAAAGAATATTCCAAACTAGATCTTCATGCTAAGACCCAAAATTAGAACTGATATCCCAAAACCAGTGACCCTCACTAGGCATTCCTGAGCAAACTAATCAAGCCTGCTCAATTGTAAAATGAAATCTGTTACATTTTCTCTGATTCACATGCGCATCTACAAGGAATAGAAGCAGAAAACTAATTTTAAAGTGACTGATGCAGCTGTACATAGTTATAAAACGTATACAGGACTCCATACGTTCAGAGTGCTGTGTATTTACCTGCTGGGCACAACGCAAAACAAGTGCTATGAACATTTTCAGACGCAGAGTTTAGAACTGAGACACTTCTCCTGCCTTAAGTAAACAAAGGCTCGGGATATAATTCATTCTGCGCGTGTAACATCTCCTTTATCTCAGCGGGCTTTTGCAAAAATCAGGAGCTGTACATTAGGAGGAGGAGAATCTGGCCCATTACAAAATAATTTGGTCGTTAGCTTTAATTTATGTCCCAGACCTTCCCAGTCTCCCAGTCTAGCTCTTTTCAATTCTCACAGAAACACAGCACAAAACCTGCTACAAACTTAGACAAGTTAACACTATTCCCCGCCTTGTTCCCAAAGTTACTCCGACTAACTCTGCTGAAACAGTTTTGCTAAGGGTTACTGAGAAAGGCTTTGAAGAATTTAAAAATTCTCTTCTGGAAGATGCTTTTCATCACTTTAAAGGATTAAAATTACTCCCCACATAACTATCCCAGATCTGCTCACGTCCACTTTCCCTGAGCTGCTCCTGAGCACTGTAGTAAGAGCTCCCATCCAGAAGCAGCCGTCCAGCAGCCGAAACGATCAGCGCTTCTCCCCTACCTGAGAAGTCTGCAGAAGTCTTAGCAAAGTTGCTGAAAGCTGTCAAGCACATGAGTCCTATGAGGAAAGTGGAGATGGGAGACACATCTGGGCAGCACATCCTTACGTATCCTCACGGCTTGTTTTTTTTCCAGAGAAAAGGCAAGAGCTCTCTGCCCCAGTCAGTGCTCCTCATTGCCCGGAGAGCAGGGTTAGTCCCATGGCTTGGAAGGATCGCAGCCAGCAGCCGGGAAGGAAACGCTCTCAGCGCGCACACACACCCCCCACACACACACGCATACACCACACACTCACTCTCTCACACACACACCACACACACGTCCCTGGAAGTGAATGAAGCCTGGCCGAGAGGCTGACGAATGAGACAGACCTACCTGAGCCTTGGCGGAGGTCCCAGGGTCCTAAAAGCCATCGCTTCGCCCACATTTCCTGCGCACTCTGTATGTGCAGCTGTCCAGCAGCCGCCCGGGGAGCCCTCAGGGGGAGAGGGGAGGGGGAGCCGCTTTGGGGAAGGCCGGTTGCTGTTGGTTCAGATGCCCAGGGCTCTTGTCTCTCTGGTGCAGACGGACGGAAGGATGGGCGGTATTTTCAAAGGAGGGAGCCCAAAACAAAGTGTTGGAATTTACACAGATTTGTTGAGCATCAGATACTTGTAGTCACTGCTGAGATCAGTGTGAGCAGAGGTGTCCTGCCAGACTGGTGACAGGATAATTTTCATCTATGCCCGCTGTTGAGAGCGATCCTGTGATGGAGGAGACTTTGCAGAGGCCCAGGGATCAAATCCTCTTGGATTTCATTGCAGGACTGGGACCAGCGTAAGCCCACATATCCAAAATCCTCCTTTCTTTTGACAGCAGCCAGCCATGCCAGGCTCCCTCTTCTCCCCTCTATCACACTCCACAGCGGATTTTCATGCAGGTCCTAACCTGGAGTGTACAGACCCAGGAGACCTGTCTCATTCCAATTACTTCAACCTCCATCTAGCACGGCCAGAGCTGCTAGCCCAAGCACTGCTCACTCTGCAGAGTTGAAAGAAGGTTCCAACACACCTGGAAGCACATCCAGTACTTGATCCTACCTGGTCCTCATCCATATACTGGCAGCATCAAACCAGCCAAGCCAAACTGAGCTTTAGGGACACAGAGGTACCCTGTTCTCCTTGGGTACAGGAAGGACATCCTGGATTTCAGTCATCAGCATTAGCTGCAGCTCAGGTGTAAGTTTGCATATAAATAATGGACATAACCAACATCTCTAGGCTAGTGCAGAGGCTGTGGCAGTGTGGAGAGCAAAGGATAGTTTCCGAGGCAAAGCCAACACCAGCAGTTCATCAGCCTGTGTGTATACATACCCAAACGTATGGAGCAGCACTGAGGGGGGCTGCCAGGGAAGGGGAGATGGAGCCAGGCACACGTAGAGCTGCTGAACAAAGCTGCGGCTTCTACCCAGCAAAAATAATCTAAGCGGGAATCTAAGGAAAACCACAACAGGTTTTTATTCCTCTGTCTTGTTCATCCACATGGAATTAAGTGAAACTTTCCAAAAACTTTCACCTCAGAGCTGAAAACAAGCATACGAGACCTCAGCCCAAAGGATTCTGGTTTGTTGGGTTTTTTTTCAGAGCTGAATGCACTTGTAAAGAGTTTCTGATGCTGAATTTTCTAACAATGCTGCAGCTGTTTTCGGATGGAAATCAGACTGGCTGTCAGATTTTACGTGAAAGACATTTTCAAGAGTGCTGCTATAAATACCAGTCATCATTTCCACTAGAAATCTGTTGTGGGATGATCTATGTGCTAGAAGCAGACCTCAGGGGAGCTCTAAGTCCTGTGGCCCCATTTGCTTTCTGCCACTTGCACAAGTTCCAACCAGCCACGCTGAGGATGAGGTTAGCGTGAGAAATCTCGAGTTTGAGCTTGAACCCTGTCCCTGACCCATCCACCCAGACCATGTGAACAAGAGGATGGTCTGGCCTGAACTGCATCTAAGCAACCTTCCTTCCCACAAACAGCTCTTCACACGCTGAGGATCTATAGTGAAGGTGCAGGCAAGTGACCTCTCAAGGACAGTGGTGGCTCTGGGTTGATCTGACAGTTCAGACACACCCTGGGATCTGACAGGCTCTGTACAATCCACTTCCAGTCCCTCCTCCCTGACACCTTACTTTTTTGCAGAGGGCTGTTTAAACAGGATCAAAGACTTCTGTGGGATGTCTTGCTCCTTATTTCATCTGAGACTTTAATCCCACACACCAGAACTCTCTGACCCGTATCTTCCAAGGCTGACCTCAGTTTTAAACAGAAAAGATCCAGACATTTGGCTCCTAGCATCTCTGTATAATTCTTGTCTCACCTAGTTCTGCTGCCCTTGCCAAGAGGAAGATTCACCACTATTGCCTTATGGGCATGAGATAACCATACCCATTACCAGATTATCTGTCAAAGCTCCTTATCAGCAGGACAAAGAAACAATAATGCCCCTGGAAATTTATCAACACTCTGGAAAAGGGAAGCACTATTTGCTGAAAAGAGCCCACCCTGTCAGCAGGTGTTGATTTTACCGATTAAAGGGTAATGAGGTTTGGCTGGCTCAGTATATGGGGAAGAAAAAAATCCTCTGGTGACAAAGGGATTGAGGCTAAACATGGGAAGTGTGCTTGAGCAGCCCTTCAGAATCAAACCAGAAGGGAATAAGTTTACATCAGTGTCATATGAGGGCTTTGGTTTTAGGCAAGTCTGTAAAGTTGTCTTCCAAAAGGAAAGCAGAAAGCAGCTCTTGCTCAAAAAAAAAAAAAAATATATAGTTTGCCTTTGAGAAACAGAAAATTCAGTTAACGTCCATCTCCATAATGCTCTTATTTCTTAGGGCATGTGGGAACATCAGCTGCATGTGTTTCAAATGGAAAGAGGCCACCTGTCCCAAACAGAGCATTGACAAAAGATAGTCTCTCTGTCCCGGACAGTCTCATGGGGTAAACATCAATCAAGAGAACACCAATATGGAACTTTACTTTTGGGAGTAACAGCCCTCAGAATGCAGCCATGCCTTCAAATACGTCTCCTGGGGATAGATAATAATGCATATGATGATACACAATCTCCTGGATCCCATGTCCCCAAAGCCACCCAGAAGCAGGAACAGGCCAGTACGGATGCAGTTCAGCATTACATCTTAGCTTGGAAGAAGGATTATTTGGTCTCTTTCTCTCCACAGAGTAACTATGGAGAATGGCTGCATTTTTTTTTTAGATAGAGTATTCAAGTATACTTAAAAACACTTCTTCCCTCTCTACAAGATACAGAGCCTTGTGTCTAAGCTGGGTTTTAATACCTTCCTGATCATGGCAAAAAGTGCATAGGGTCTCTGTGCCCAGTTTAAGAAGCAAAGAAGTGCACAGCCCCTGGTTACACACACAGAGCTTAGGCCTGAGATCAGCATTTCTCAGCTTCCCCTGTAGTAACCGGTGCTGTCGTCACTCAGCACTGAGATACAGACACACAAACCAGTCCCACCTCCTTGGGTACTTCTCCAGCCAGAGCTAAACCATGAGTGAGGTACCTGAATCCCAGCATGGCTTTAGTCCAGGATGCTTAACAACTCTACCTCAGTCCTCCTTTCTGACTATGATGCTTAAGTGCATTGTTCTTTCCCTGCTCCTACTCCTCTCTTGCAGATCCTCTCCTGCTACACACAAAACAGTGACATCCAAACCATGCCTGCAAATGCTCAGTGCTTCAAAAGCAGTTAACTACAACTGCAAATGGGGAAACTGAGGCACTGAGAAGTGAAGCGATTCATCATCCAATTTTGTCACCCTATCGTCACCCAGTCTATAAATGGGAATCAGGAATGGACCCAGTTAGGGTGATTCCCAGTTTAACGCTGTATGTGCTGATGTCGTTTCCTTCTAGGCTGATTTTTGGTAACGCTTTCCTACTTTTCACAGACCCTGCACCACTAACCTCTACCTTGCTGACTAAACCATCAATAGCTTGAAGAAGCTGGTCAGTAGAAGGACTGACCCAGGACAAGCTTTCAGCTAAAGAATCATATGTAGGGTTGAAGCCATGTTTGTTTACACAGTCACAAGCTGATTTATTCATGCAAATGTGCTAGGACTACTCTTGCTTTCCAAACTCTAGTAACATTACTCACTTCTTACTGTGTTTTCCATAAGGTCTCAAAGCCCTCTCCAAAGACCATCATCGCACCCTGCCATTTCACACGTGAAAGCACAGTCATATGTCTGAGGTCACTACTTTTTCAAGGTCAGCCAGGGGAAACCGTCAGAGCTGAGAAAAGATTAAATACTTTTAATCTTTCAGTCCAATTAGAGCTCTTTCCACTTGGCCACACTGCCTCCTTCTAAATGAATATTAATTAATGACAAAGTATATGTGCATTTATACCTATAGAAATACATCTAAACTTGGTGGAAAGAGCTTAAACTATAAAATAGCAAAGCTTCTCAGCATAGTACAGCTCTTTGTTCTTTCTTTTTTTTTTTTGGATCTTTCCCCTAAGAGTGTCTCATGGAAACAGATGGGGTTACTCAATGAAGAGCAATTTGCTTGCATTGATTTGAAGGCACAGGACTTCACATAATGCAGTTTTGCAATACAACACCGAGTATCTCCCAAGTAAAATCCTCCCCTGTCTCCATATTCAATGTCAAACAACAGCTGTGCAGAATATCCAAACCAGTAAGCCTTTGAAGTTTTCATGTTTTGTGTCACTCAATCACCCCAGTTTAGAAAATAAATATAAAACCTGGGGCACTTTGCTCCATACTGGGACAGTTTTGAGGCAGGGGTGTTGCTTTAACATAATTCTGTGTAGAGCAAAGGCCCCAGGTGATGCACTTCTCTCACTAAAACACAGGGAAACGCCATACAGAGTTATGCAAAATCCTCCAATACGTGAAAATGTCAAAAATAAAACGTTTGGAGACTACAAAGTGATCCACAACAAAGCTGAAAACATTCTCCTCATGGCTGCACCAAGTAATTGACGTTGAAACTTCTCTCAAATGGCATTCTCCCTAGTAGAGCAATGCCAGGTTCCATGGTAGAGGATACTGTACACTCTGGGGCTTTATCTGGGACCAGCATATCCAGCTGGGTTTAGCTGGTGCTTTGTGTACAAAATGTTCTTGGGTTAAGCACTGTACTAGAACTAGAAGGATTTGGAGTCATCTTCATCTTTGTGCTGCACCGTGAGTCAGATAAGGATTTCAAGAGACAAGGATTTCCAGGATCAGAGTTCCTTAGCTGTGGACTGGATCCTTTCTTTTACCCTGTGTTCCATCAGTCCTGCCTGTTAGGATGTTGTTCCCTGAGATTTTTTGCTATGTTTGGCATACAGCACCCAGCTGAGACCCTCAGCTCACTGAGACCTTCAGCACTTGCACTGCCTTCTTATATCTGTAATGTGAAACTCTTCTCCAACTTGGTCTGACTCATTAGTCATCTAACAGTCTTCCTGAGAAGATTTCTTCATCAACTGGATGATGGCATGTACTGGCTTTTTAATGCCACTGCCAGCTTTCCTTTAGTCCATTCAATAGCTCGCTGGGAGTGTTTGTTAGATAACAGGCTGAATTTTACACCTGAAGATACTGTTCTCTGACCTAGATGGTTTTTGCTTTGAAGAGCAGAGACATCCCAGCTGGTTCAATGTGAGCACCAGTATGGGGGGTTTTTTCTATTATCTCACCTACGGTAACCAAGGGAGACTTGTCTCTATCCTGCTGCTACATAGACCTGAGGCATTTCAGGTTACAGACCCCTTTTAATCTTGATCCCCACTATGTGTTCTCCTTTTGCTTCCTATTTTTCTCCCAACCCTCACAGTAACTTACATTGTCATTCATTTCCACAGGAACATGAATCTTTTCTCGGATTTACTCATTTAGAAGTTCTCTGTTTATTCTGTGGAAGAAACATGCCATGATGCAATTCGATACAAATTGGGAATCAACTCAACATTCATCCTTAAAATGATACTTAAAATGGTATCACAGGCACCTCTCCCGAACCTCATGAGTGCTGTGGAGTCCAGAGTGGGCAGCTGCATGAAAGACAACAGAAGAATCCTTCAGCGCTCCCCCAGATCCTCCTGTCCCTCATGGGCACACATCTCCTACACACAACCACACCCAATCCTTACTGCAACTACCGCTATAGCTTACACAGGACACCTACATCGGGAAAGCCCATTTCTGTTGCCAGAGACCTTCTTCCCCACAAAACACATTGTTTCCAAGCACAGTCACGAAGCCTTTGCAACAACATCCACATCTATAGTAACAAGCTCAACTAAGCAAAGGTCTGGACAGTGCACTGCAACTCATCTGGCTAGAGATACCTGTTGGACTAGGCCTTGGCACACTTTTGACCCAGGCGCTCTGGCATCCAGACAATTCCTGAGCATGGCTCGGAAGTCAGCAATTCCCAACAAGCAGGAAGGAATCCTGCTTTGCAGTTTGATAGCATGAACATGGCCAGATGATGTGTGCAATAAGACCCACCAGTGTTTCAGAAGTTGTTAGTAGCCATAGTGAAGACACAGTGACAGGGGCTAAGAACTTAATAAAATAACCCTGGACCCAGACTGGTACCATCTGCCAGTGCTACAGCATCTTCTCCATCTTGCTACCTAGGCAAGCCTGATTAGAGCTGCCCAGGAATGACAGTGAATCCTGCAGTCCCACCTCCAGACTCCAGCACAGTTACAGCCAGGGCTGCTGCCTGCCACGCTCCCACCTATTTACAGTGGTTAGCAGGATAGACCAGTCCTACGGGGGTGTACGGCACAGACTGCGCTCAAGTTTGAGCTGGTGAAGTCAATGAAAAAAGTCTTATTGTCTTCCCTGGTTCAGGACTGTCTTGTCCTGTGAGAATGAACCGACACATCTCTCTAACTTCCTCTCATCCTCATGTCCTTGATCACAGATGGACTTGAACAATTCTAGATTGCAGGAAGGGGATTTCACTGATGTATAAAAGGAGAGGTCTAACGGAAGGCAGAGTTGAAGAACACGTGAGGGACATAGAGTGAGCAGATCTCTTTCCAGCATAACTCGGACAGATCAGCTTTCGCCTCAGGCTTGTCATTGCCAAGGGGCACAGAGTATTCCCTCGTTTTTGTACAAGACAGCAAATTACACAAAAACCCTCTGGCTCACAGATCACAGACCGGTAAGAAACCAAAGGCAATCAGAGGAAACGCCTTTCTGCTGAACGGGTAAAATTAATCCCAAGTGTAACTTCACAGGCATCAGTGCAAGTTCCACAATGGAATAGGTGTGCCACTTGCAAGAAGAAGAAGAAGTTTATGTTCTCCTTTCACAGGTGCTTAAGAATATATTTTATTTTCCTTTTTCTAATCTTTCCTATTTGAAGGACTGTTTCGAGAGTAACTGTATGCTTCCACACGCATTTAAGTACTCAGGACAATAATATCACCAGTTATTTGTTTTACAATGGTCTCAAGAGACGATCCAGTGACAAAGTCCAGGTGTGCTAGGCATTGCAGACAGTGCTGGACTACGTCATCTAAAACAGCCTAAGGAACTTAAAATGACACTGAAGTTCGAGCCATTCAAACCTTTGCACTCTGTAGCCACAACACTGACTTTAGGGAACTCCAGTGAACTTGCTTCTAGGGCAAGAGACACTTCCCACTGCATAAAGCTCATACTGAAATTTTAATGCATTCATTGTTTCTGGGCACCTGGCTCGAAGACACATCACTGATACCTAATCACATTACTTACTGGAGCAGCTACAAAGAACACAGAGGAAGGAAGGAGACTATACAGCGGCTTACAAGAGATTTGCAAATGTCTGAGTTCACCAAGTTCGGCCGTGTCTGGACTGACAGCAGCGCTGCGTGCAGAGCTGCGTGCACTCATCCTCCCCGCAAGCAACCAGGAACTGCGCAAGACTCGTATAAAACGTGGCCTTTCTCTACACAAGTAACTTGCCTCAGAAACACCTTGGCTGAGGGAAAAAGGGACTGGAGCCCACCCAGCTTCCAACCCCATTTCTATTTTTGCTGGAACAGCCCTTAGCGACAGATTGACAAGCAGGCATCACCCTCCCAGCCTTCCCCTGCCCACCACTCTGGCGCTTCCCTGCACTGTTATCCCCTGGGTGCTATTTCATGTTGCCCATGAAGAATCTTTTCTATTTACTACTACTCTGCTGATAACTTCTTGCTTCAGTTGCCAACCCAATCTTGCACATACATAACTAGCCAAACCACCTTCTCCTTTCCTGCAGTGACAGGTAAAATCATTTCTTTTCAGCTCATTGAATCTACCCGACGCAGCACACCAGCTAACCTCCACACGACCCTCCCCCTGCACAGTGTGCCTTCTGACATGAAAGCAAAAGCGGCTGTGTTCACTAAAAGTAGTCCCAGCTCTAAGTGCTGATTTGAGGCAGTTTGGTTTTCATCAAAAGAAGATTGCCACAAACCTTGTTACAAATACCTAGAAGAGTTGAGGGCTTCTTCAGCTGGTTTAGGAAGCCAGTGTCCATAACTGCTGCTGTTTATGTGGACAAGGAGGCAGAGACACAAAGATGTAAAGCTAAGTTCTTAAATGAAAGCCCTGCTATGAATCCAGGGGAAGCTAAGTGAGACATAAAGCGAAGAAGCAGCAGTTTCTCTCTCCCACCTATCTTCATGAAATCGTACTGCACACAGTTACACAGAATTACACAGAATTATCACAGAGGCTGGAATAGACCTCTGAGATCATCAAGTCCAGCCTAAGACCTGACACCACACCACCTAGCTAGAGCATGTCACTAAGTGCCACATCCAATCTTTCCTTAAACAGTGCAAGGGATGGCGACTCCAGTTGAACTGGTCTAGTGAAAAATAACGTTATGATTTCTACAGGGGTTTTGCAAAACAAAGGATATGAGGATTTTCTCCTCAGTTTAGTCACTGTTCGCACAGTAACGGCGAGCAGAAGTTGGCTTGCTTTGTTTAAAGTAATGAGAACGTGTAAGTTTGAGCAATCTGACTTGCTGCTTCTCCTGCATGGGCAGGTTGCGATAGCAGGTATCGTTTACTGTGACAAACCACTGGCATTAATGCATTAATCAAGGAAAACAAATGGTCACCCTTTTAAATCTCCAGCCCACCTAGAGAGAGTAATGGGGTTATAAATGGAGAAAGAACAAATATTGACTCTATTAAATGTAAAGGTACCTGGGAGTTCACCCATCAGTCTTCAGATTACAAGATGAATGGGATTGCTTTCATAATCCATTTTGGTTATTTTTTTAAACATGAATGGGGACATTCAACTCAACGCTCTCTTGAGGTTTTCACAATGTTCTAGACTGTTTCTGAAGGACAGTACCTTTGATTTCTGGAATGAGATAGATGCTCCCAACCCAAAAGTTGACTTTCAGATTGACGTAAGTACTGAAAGAGCTGCCTGGACTGGTCACCGAGTTACTTGTTTGATGGTGTTTCTGGTGCAGCTTTCTGTAAGATGGCTCCAGAGATGCACCCTCCATCACTTACACTATGGAAGCTTGAGGACATAGACACCCCTTGGACATAGACCCACACAGGACTCAGGAGGACCCAAGAATTTACCGCCTGCAGGAAAGGCTTCTGGCACCATTTACTGAACTTAATCTTTGTCACACACGCTTCATGCCCCCTAACTCATGCCTCACTCCTTTAACCTCTGAAGCAACACTACACCAGTCTTCTACAGACTACTGGAGCCTACTTAAGATTCATATGAACATTGGCTTCCACATTAGATTATATTCCTCCAGAAATATCTTACTGAATCAGAAATTTAGGAGCATGGAGTGTTCCGTGATGGCTGAGATACACCAGTGTTGCTGTCCCCTTGGTAACCTGTAAGAGTGCCAGGCATCCCAGAGGGAACTCAGTACTGAGTGGGGACACAACCAAGAGCCAAAACCCCAAGCGAAGCTGCAAAGCCAGGCGCATTTTGAATTCTCAGCGATTTGAAAACACCACAGATTCCAAGAAGAATTTAAAGATATTTCTAACTCTGAACATAGGGCCAGTATCTACCGAGGCAAAGGTGCCAACAGACCATATTTCATATATCACCTGCACCCTGATAGAAATAATTGGCATCTGGTTTCTTTTTTAGTTCTCCCATGAAGTTTATACAATAATAATTTATCCTTCGGGGCTGGAACGCAATAAAGGCAAAGGGCAATGGAGGAAAATAGGTGTGCATGAGCACACTGGTGACATGCCATGGAAGCCATGCCCTGCAGGAGCCTCGGGCTCAGGGGAGCAGATGTGATTGCGTCTCCAGCAACCGCACGCAAAGGAAAGAACGTGCAGTTGGTCTGGCAGGGGGAACCGCGCGGGGCTCCAACAGGATGTACACTCCGAAATAACGGAGGCCTGGGGGTGTTTTGACAAAGCTGAACATTTTCCAATCCATTGCTTCTCTAAGCTCAGGACACTGTGTCTGAAGAACAGTTCTCCCTCTCCTCTTCCTTTGCTCTACAGTAGGGTAAAAAATGCAGTTGTGGATGCTTGACAGCTGCCAAATGAACAGACTGTAAGATCTGTCACCTTAGGGTTTTTTTAAGGAGCATTTTGGGATATCTCTGATTATTAAGGTCAACTCACCTTTAGCAAAGTCAACTCACCTTAAGCTAACCAACAACTCATGTCTCATTAAAGGGAAGCTCCAGAAAGACTAGATCTGCCATCAGATTGTTTAAATATTCTAATAAAATCCACTATTCTCAGACCTTTCTAGAATAGTTTATAGAGTTGTTTTGGTACCTAACGGGAAACAGAGGAGTCCAGGCATTGCCTTCTGCCTGTACTGACATGGTTTTGCAAGACAGCCTGAAGGATTCAGATACTCCTGGACTGCATGATACACACGGGCCCTCAGTTTGAAGGGAGCTGTGTCTGCTCACCAGCCACTAGCAAGGCTACAGCAACTATGAATCATTTGAGGGTCGGTCTGTAAAGGGCACGATTTACGCAGGACAAAAAGCAGACTCTGCGGCACTTTCCTCAGGAAGTGAAAAAGCCACAGGGTAGTGGAGCTACTCCACACCACAGAGCCTGTCCTCTTCCTTCCCGTTAAGCCTCTTTGGGACTCCATTCCTCCACTGGAAAGGCAGCTCAGGAGAGCCTCAGAAGTGTCAGGTATCTCCTAGCAATAAGGGCATATTGAATGCTCAAGGGGATTCACCCTTTAACCTTTCTTCCTCCCAGGCTGACGCTTGGGTGACGCCTCTATGAGCAGGGATTGTTTCCTGGCTCTGTCCCGGGTGTGCAAACCAACAAAACACAGATGAGAGGACAGGAGATGCATTTGTGCCATGTTGCTGCATAAATGTCAAGGGCAAGAGCTTCACTCCTGAGGTAACAAATGCCAAAGTAAAGTTTTAAAAAGGAATTCTCAAAAGCAATGTTTCCACTTCCAGATCCAACTGAAAACAAACTGTGCCAGGCCTTGAGGTCCATGCTGAGCCAGTGCTCTTTCCCACAAGGGTTTTCTGCACACCCAGAGAGGATGAGGTGGGGAAGGCCCTTCACGAGCCAGCCCCATTTCTTCTGGAATCTGGGGACATCCATCTGCCTCTCCTCAACACTGAATGCACGACAGACCACATCTCCAGAGCAGCTCAGCCCCTTGTAGACATCTTTTTGTGTTTAGAGACATAATAACAGTATCAGCAGCTATTACCACCTTTTGCTGTGCTTCCTCTAAAAAGACATCTAAGTTCCCTTAGGCAAGATGAAAATTCACTCCCTTCACACCCTCTGACACTCCACAGACGGGCTGTGCTGGAGCTGCAATGCACTGTTTCAGGTGGTGCTATTGACAGCCTGGTGCTGCAGAGATTGATGTACGTCTATGATGGGCCTGCCGCAACACATCCCTGGCCTCACAGGGACATAAGCAGGTTAAATCTAGACAGCATGTGCTAGATGGTAGTAGGCAGGTCAGCTCAAGTCAGGAAGCAGTCTGCCTGTGTTCACAGAACTCAGAGTAAGAGCTCTGCCCCATCCTTGTAACAAGCTTTGGGGTTTCTTAACATTCAGTGTTAGATGAACCCAGATATGTCCTAGACCTCAAGAAGCTGTCTCTGAACTCATTCTGAGCCAACCTGCTGATGTACCAGTACAGCCTATTGGGCACCTCCACATCAGAAACGTGTAACACTTCCCTATCTGGCCAAAAGCAGTACGTGGTATGAGAAGGTCTGTCCTTTGGGCTTTGCTTGCAACAAAATTGGGCTAAAGAAAATAGAACGAATGGCTCAGAGTCACAATGACAGGGAGGAGCAAAACACAGAGCAGGTCTCCTTCATCCCAAGGTAATCCCTAAACATTGACTTTCATTCCTCTAATGAGCAGAGCATCATTCAGTGAAATCGTTAGCCAGGAAGTGTATCTTCACGTAGGTCCAAGAGGGAACAGTTATACTGGTGACCTGAGAGAGAATACATTGTCTTTATTGACAAATCTGCAAGGACACAAACATCAGGAGAAGACAACAGGTTAATGAAACGCCTGTGCCGAAAGGTTTTGAATTAGGCTGGAAGTGGGAGCACGTCCAGCTGGATAACCGGGTGAATCCAACCTCTCAGTGCAACGCTGTGGCCACGAGGCCTGCCTCAGCACCGGATATCACCACAGCTGAAGACTGTGAGCTCTCCTATCTCTGGATTTGGGATGACTGTCAGCACTACTGACCTGCTGGGCTCAGCTTTGAAACAAATAGTTCAAGAAGGCTATTGAAATACTGGAAGAGTCTTCAAAGACAGTAAGATGAAGGATGATATTGAATGGCAGACCTTGGCCCCATGCTACTTCCACAGACGAGAGGGGATCAGGCTGAATGCTATTTTCTACCTGCCTGGGTTTTCTTCCCAAGGAACCTCAGATGTTCAGAGAAGGAAATGCAGTGCAGTTTAGTGGGAACAAAAAAGAGCTGCAGGGCACAACATCCCCTGATTGATTTGTAGCTACCTAGGCATTGTGAAAACACAGCTACAGTGCATGCCATGGGAAACCCCTGCTCTTCTGGGATAGATTTGGCTAAAACTTCTTATCGCAAAGAACTTAGAGTGAATTGACCACGACTGTCTGAGAGGAAGAGACACACTTAGTAACAGGGGGCCATAATTCAAGCTGGGCAAATAGTAACAAATGAATTTTGTATAGTAACAGTAAGGAACCACGAGTGAGCTTCCCCAGGACCTGACAGGAAGGACTGGAAACATGCTCTACTCCAGCAGAATTAATTCAGAGAAGTCCCAAAGTCTATTTAA
Source organism: Ceryle rudis (assembly GCA_033439905.1). NCBI lineage: Eukaryota > Metazoa > Chordata > Aves > Coraciiformes > Cerylidae > Ceryle > Ceryle rudis. The sequence continues at coordinate 2,342 of JAAGNO010003992.1, read as the reverse complement.
TCTTTGCCAGGTCACCTGAGCAAAGCAATGCCTTTAATTTCTGAATCTCACCCTAAAGAAGTATTTTACAGAGGTGATTAACTCATGTGATTGTAAAGTGATCTGGATTTCCATAGATTTTGTTATATAGGTAAGAAAAGTAGGAAGGCAGCCATTCCTCTCCTATGGCTGAACCTGCTCAGCAAAAAAAGTGAAGGGGAGTCCCTTGGACCTGTACTTCAAACTCAAGAAACCTCTCCCTGAAAAAAAAAAAAAAAAAAAAAAGCCAAGAACAGCCCAAGAGCCACCACCCCCCCGGCTCCCCAGCTAAGGTGCTTACACAGTACAAGTTACTGGAATGAGCCCCATATGCTCTGTTCCTCACACCCCGGAGATCGAGTCTTCTGCCTCTTTAACAGTGCTCAGGCAGTGGCAAGAACTAAAACAGTAAAACTCTTGGGGAAGGGATCTTCGAGAGGTGCTCAGTGTTGGAGAGTTTTCTGTATTTTAAGGGTCAGAGTGCCCTCTTCTGTCCCAGCCGTGTCCTGCTTGGTAACTCACTGCTGTGTCAGATCAGCAGGTGATCGAGAATACTGTGACTTCTCTTCTGCACACCCTACCATCTGCTAAAGCACAGGGAAGAAACCAAACAGCTGATCGCAAACTAGAAAACAACCTTAACGTGGGGGCTGAGGCAGGCTAAAAAGTCAGCTGTAAGAGGGGCTGGGGGGAACATCACGCACCACATGATTGATCTAATTAGTTGATGAGGTCAGGCATATTTTGAAGTGACACCATTTAAACAAAGGGATGTTATTTATAGGTCCATGCTTTGCAGTTAAACTTTACCTCGCTCCTGCCTGTGTAGTTGCTAATTGAATCCAGACTGTTGCTGACACGTGAAGAAATCTGACTGAAAAAAAAAGCATAATAAAAGTAACTCAGTAATACCAATGTATATAATAATTTCTACACTAATCCTATGAAACCAGTGGGATTGTAGGGTATCTGAATTATAGATCGAGCTAACAATGGCACAGAAAAATGTATTAGCTGAGCCGCTCTATCATGAAAACACACAGGAGTGTGTTTCTGGAGACCATATAACCACTTCCACTAATAACCTGGGGTGGATCCCCCCCGCTGTCCCGAGGAGCTAGTACAAGTGTATGTGTACTGTACTCCCATTGCCACTGGTGAGCCCAGTGACACACTCCAGTTTTGTAATGCAATGCCACAGCAGCATAGAATCATAGAACAGTTTGTGTTGGAAGGGACCTTTCAGAATCATCTAGTTGAACCCCCCCACACTGAGCAGGGACATCTGCAACCAGAGCAGGTTGCTCAGAGCCCCATCCAACCTGGTCTGGAATGTTTCCAGGGATGGGGCATCGACCACCTCTCTGGGCAACTGGGCCAGTGTCTCACCACCCTCAGTGTAAAAAAATGTCTTCAATTTCTTTCTTCTCTCTAGACTAAATATCCCCTCTTTTATTTAAAGCCATCACCCCTTGTCCTGTCACATGCCCCACTAAAAGGACTGGCCCTCACCTTTCTTGTAGGCCCCCTTTAGGTACTGCTTTAGTGTCAGGGGTGCTCTCTGGTCCTCCTTTTGGGTCCTTCTCCCCTACCTGAAATCCCTTGAGGGATGGGGGTGAAAGGAGCCACTTAGTTTCCTCCCACCCTTGAAGGGACTTCCAGCTCCAGCACCAAGCGACCACCTCACTGCCACCCACCCACCCCATCAGGAGGCAGCTGCCGCAGCCTTCTGCCATCTGGGGTCTGCTCTGGGCAGGGACCCATCACAGAACCAGAGTCATCTAGGTCAGAAAAGATCTTCAAGATCATCAAGTCCAACCATAAACCTCGCATTGCCAAGCCCACCACAGTCCCTCAAGCACCACATCTACACAGCTTCCAAATACCTCCAGGGATGGGGGCTGCAGCACTTCCCCGGCTACGCAGGCGGCACATTGCGGGGGGAACCTGACAAAAACACCCGCCCCTCCACACAGCGAGCGTGGCCCTAGGACCCAGGAGGGTGAGGAAAGGGGAGAAACCCCCAGGCCTGTGGAAGTAGGCGAGGCCTCTCGAACCCCTCGGCTACCTCGGGCCAGCTCCTCTGCGACGCCCCGTGCTTGACACGGCCCCAGCGGACCCACCCCCCCAGCGGGGCAGCCCAGGGCCTTTTCCTCAGGTGTGAACTCGGCCACCCCCAGACAGGTTTCGGTGCGGGAAAGTCCCCGCGAGAGCCGAGGCGAGGGCCGGCCCCTCCGCGCTGGCAGAGGAAGGCAAGACCGCCAACCACCGCTCCGCTTCCCGCTCGGGGCTCGTTTGGTCCGCGGCGCTCGCCGTAGCGGAGC
>JAAGNO010003991.1:167500-198142 GCA_033439905.1 Ceryle rudis | reverse complement strand
GCGGCACGTTGCTATCGCCCACTGCTCGTTACAGGCTCTTTTGCCCTGTAATTATGACTGCGGAAAGAACTGGCGCGGATGGAGGGACTTGTGGATATTTCTGGGCCGCGTATTTACAGACAAAAAAAAAAAATCATTACGTTGGAAAAGACCCTTAAGGTCATCGAGTCCAATTGCAATTAAAAAAAACCCCAAAAAATCAAAAATCAGTGGAAATACACATTCCTGAGACAACGTCCTTAAACATTCCCGACCGATGCTCAGGGCAGGGCCATTGTCCCCTCGCAGGGAGTGAGCGAAGGGCTTGAAACTCTGAATCAGTATTTTCACAATCGCGGACGTGAAATCAAGACAAAGCGATCAAAGCATCTCTGGTGCCCATGAGCACACCGCGGCAATGCCAGCAGCAGAGCGACAGTGTCGTAAGAAAGGCATTTGGCAATTTCCTTGAAAGAAATGCTGGTGAATCACTCCGCTTCAGAGTATTCCTTTAAAACAGCCCACACTGGGTATGTTATCTGCTGAAGCAACCCTGGCTTTTTGCTCTCCATCTGTCTGGAGGGCCACGTAGCGACGTGGTGCTAACAGACTTGAGAACAATTGCTGCCTTAAAGCCCAAGTTTGTTGAAGAACTAAAGTTGTGTAACACAGCTATGCACAACGGGCAGAAATCCACCCACAGTGACAGCCCAGCCCAAGCCCCTCTCCATGCCCAGCTCAGCCCCCTGCTCTCCCCTGGGCAGCATTTGGAAAATTCTGTCCCTCACGTCAATTTTGACAAAGCTAAGCCACAGTTTTGCTCCCCATTATAGCCTTCCTGCCTTACACAAATCCATCATTAGCCTTTCTGCTTGTGTTATTTCTCACAATCCCTCTTTATCCCTTCTCTAACCTTCGGGCTGTCCTTTGTCTCCTGCCACTTTCCACTTCCTTCCTGCTTCCCTGGTGAGAACTGGTGTGAAACTCTTGGCTGTTGTCTATGCTCTCTCTTGCTTCATCTCTTAGATTCTTTGTCAAAATTAATCCTCCCTGCCTTGCTCACCTCTAGCAAGTGCTCCAGCCTGAGGATTAATTGCCACTTGACAGAAAGCTCTACTCAAAAGTGATAAGAAAGTCTGGTTTTAGAAGTATGATATGGCTTGTGGTGTTTCTGCAGGCAAATCTCAGTGTCTCTTTGCTACATGCTTTTAACACCACCTTTCCTTGTCTTCCCTCCACTGAACCCTGCTGCTGGTAGAGTTTCTGTGGATGTTCCAGTCCCACTTGCACCACTGCGGGCAGAGCTTCGTAAGTGATTCTTCCTTTGCTGCCAAAGAAGGCAGCACACCTTTTCCCTATAAAGGCCTTGCAGGTTTAACAAGAGCAATAGCTGGATTTGCCACTGGAATTCACAGCAGATCCGCTGAGGGTAAAAATGCCACCAGGACAAGGCTGCTTTGCAGTGTAGAACCAGATTTACAAGCCCCAAGTTCTTCATCACCAGCCTGATGACTGGTTCTGCAGAAACAGAAACTGTGCTCCAAGTGTCCCCTGTGGCCTTGTGCCCTGCTTCTGCTCCAGCTCTCCCCAAAGCACCTCACAGCCTGTCACACCTCGCTCTTCTGCATGAAGCCGCATGGCTGAATAACTCCCAAGAATTAGGAAATTCAATGACTTAGTGCAACCTGATGGTTAATAAACTAGAAACACACGTTCATCTTGTCAATAATAGAAAGTGAATAGGATTCCTTAAGAATAAATTAAATTTAAAAATCCCCCAAAAGAAAAACCAAACAACAACAAACACCAGAGACAATCAAATGCTATCAGTACAGCTTTCCTCTCCAACAGCTGTAGTCAAACCCCTGCAGCCAAATTCAGCAACCACAGACCTGAACATCAAACCCCTTCAAACGTCTACGTGCACGCAAAGGATGTTTTGTATTAAAAGGGAAGTGCAAGCATGAAGAGGGAAGAACTTCCTTTGTTTCAGCAAAGGAAATGCTGTTGTACCCCAGAAGTACGGGGCTAATCCTGAGCTCTGCTGCCTGCATCCCATTCCTCACCCCCAACTCAGATTTGGGTCCATAATAATTCTACTAATAGTAATAGTCCCTGTCAGATGTGGCACTTGACAAAGGAAGAGAGTGTTTAAAGTTGAGGCTCAAATTGACATGCTGGCCTGTTTCCTTTAGCTTTGTTTATGCTGGGGTGTCAGCTACAGGTGTGAAGCTGGCAGTGATAAAAGAAAAAAAAAAGACAACTCATAAAAGAACAGGATTTCCTTTCTGCAGGAAATAAACAGCTTCTTAAGGTGTGGTTTCAGTCTGAGTTGGACAAACTGATTCTTTTCAGCATTTCATAGTTCTCTGAACTGTGATATTTTCTCTGGATTCATTCAGAAAAACTCACACAAGATCTCCTTGAACTAATAGCCCTGATGCCGCTCAGGGAATGGACATCCCCGCCACTTCCACATGGCTCAGGCTCAGCAGCTCATGCCACGTCTGTGACTCCAGAGCCAACCCTCTGCATACACTTTCCAGCATTTTCAGGATCCACATCCCAGCTCCACAACGGGGAGCTCAGAAACCCCAAAGCTCAAGCGTGGCTCTCTGCAACAGAGGGGGGAGGCAAATCTCTCTTCGGCCTTCGTGCGTCCCCCAATTCATTTCGAGAGCCAGAGCCTTGCCCCAGCGTGCTGCCTTCCCAAGGACTCCTCTCTGCAGTGGCTCCCCAGCACTTGCTCCAGAGTCAGACACGATCCCTGTAAACACCAGCTTTCCTTGGCACCAAAACATTCACCGAGAGATTTATTTTGCTGGAAGTTTTCTTTCCTGCTGTAAGGAAGCTGCATTCTGCCACTGCCAGAGATGCCTGATTGGATTGATGCAGACTCTTAAAGCTCAGACATCAGCACCTTTCTGCCAGAATAAGAATCCTCTACAAGATTCCCCATAGCTTTAATTTTTTTTTTTATATTAGAGATTTTAGACATGTCTTTAGTGTTTCTTTAGGGCACAACCCATAGCTGAGAGGCAGCAAAGGGACACAAAAGCCCATGAAAGCTGCTTGGAACTGCAGACTTCACCCTCCCCTTCCAGAAGCTCTCTCTGGATTGCTCAAAAAGGAAGGCAAATCTTTTTGCCTAATGCTTTCACAAAACATTTTGTCCTTGTTTGGTTGTGCCAGAACCAGAAGCTTACCAGCTGTTAAATGCTGATTACAGGAGAGTCAATGGATGGCAACAGCCAGCACACTATTAAGCCCAACATTCATCCATGAGTAGGGTCTCTTGGCTGCTGTTTGAATTCATTACCATTTACAGCATCCTTCTGGAAGTGATTTGTTACTAATGGTTTTTATGAAGTCGTGGAGTACAAAAAAATACAATAATTTTAAAAACTTGATTTATTAGGCCAGCCCCCAACTTTAAAGTTGTTCCCTTCCGTTTCCAGCTATAGCACAGTTTAGTACCATGGGTGGCTTTGCTAGACTGTCAGGGACAAGATTACACATTAAAAAACTGTCTGGGATTGTACACAGCCTGAGCGTGTCTTTGTGCTAGCTTGGTGGCCGTCACACAATGCCATGAATACTATTTGATGAACACAGAAAATCAGAGAATACTTTCATCAGGTCACACCTTGGAAAATAATGGTACGACCTGGTGCAGCTGCTGCAAAAATTCTTTGGTTTGTAGGGGAAAGATTTAAGTCCCAGGCTGTGGACACTCAGTTACTTACATTCCAATTTAGTTAAAAGATGCTAAAAGAGATGAAGCACCAGCCCCTCCCCCAACCCACTTCATTACTTCAGTATTTCTGTGACCCATCCCTGCAGTGCTTGGAAATCACAGTAAGGTGTCTTTGTTTTCAATGGATTGTTGGATCAGTCTCTGAATATTTCTCATGCTTTCTCCTATTCGAAATAAAGCAAATTCCACTTCATTCCAAACACATTAACACTGGACCAGAAAGTCATATTTAAATGGGAATCTGTCTTCAGATTTGCACTTTGCAGAGGCTGCTGCATTAGGATGGAGAGAAAGGGTTACTACCTTCAGGACACTGGGAATACCAGAAATCCAGACAAACGAACCAAAACAGTTATTTCCCATACAATACTCAGTAGCACATTCAGTAGTTTTCAGCTCTTTAAAAATTAAATAACTTTTTTCAGTTCCTGGCAGCCGTGCTAGTTCAGTTTCACAGGATATCCAAAATGAGACCAAACAGCTTCCTTCCCAAAGGATTCCTGAGCGGACAGGCAAGCTGGAAAAAGTGCCTCTCACTACTGCAATCATAGCCAGGATGTCCATCTCATTTCCCAGTGTAAAACTTCAAATATAGGTCTCCCACAAAACCTGCATTAGTCCAAATGCCTCTCCAGGGACTCTGGCAGAAATTTATTTTCATTTTTGTTTGTGCACAAACGAGCCTGCCCGAGCAAAGTGTGCCCCAGTACACTGCACAGAGAGAGCCCGAGGAACCCTCTCCCCGCAGGACTGATAACCCTCTTCCACTGCATGACCCATGACTTCACAGCATTGTTTCAGCAGAGCACTTCGCAGTTTCTCAAGTAAGAACACTGCTGCTGGAAGCTTCCCATTTCCCGTCAGCCCAGCACACATCCCTGCTATCTCTGACAACAGCCGCACAAACGCTTTCAGGGAGAAGAGCCGTATATTTCTAGAACGGTGCTATTTTGCACTTCTGGCTTTTAGACTTTCAGTTCCAGCACCAACTGAATCCTCGACTGTGATCTTGTGCAGTATTACATGAATCATACAGATAAGGGGTTCCCAGCATGAAAGCTGTTTCTATTACATTGTCTCCCCGTGAGAGTTTTTCCTACTCTGATTTTCTTTTCGTTCCCACGTCACTGGGTATTTCACTTCGACTGTAGGTCCAGTACCTGAACACCAGCCCAGTACCTGCACCCTGCGGTAATACCAGCGCACAAAGGCTGCCTGGTCATTTTGCAAAATTAAGAGCAAGATGATTTATTGAAATAAATTGAATGTGTACATTTTATATCACTGTTGTACATCGCTGTTGTGCGGACATCGGCCTGGTTCTAGTTTTCCCCTTCCTTCTCACCTTCTGCAAAGGTATTTCTTCATTCCGAGTGGCAACCACGTTAAACGCTGTGCAAGGAACAGTAGCTGTATGTTACTAGGTCATCAGATCCCAATGGGGTTTATGAATGCCATAATGAATTTCAGCCCAACATCTGTCTGCTCTCTGAAACAGATGCAATTATGGGGAAAAAAAATAACTGCTGCTTCTTCACAGGCAGATTTCTCAGTAAAAAACCCAAAATACAAAGAATACTGACATAGCATAGTTAAATTGCAACCACATTAAATTTATCAGTCAAAATATCATGTGGCACACATTTTTTTGGGTGGAAGGAAGGCAAGCTGTGGTAACTTTTCTGGCAGACAGACAGAGGTTTTTTGACTTTCAGAAAATCTTGCAGGCATGGTTTTGGTTTTGCCAACCAAATGCTAACCTTGGATGACTCAGACCACGGTTCCCTTTTATCCAAACCACTGAAGTTTGGTGGTTAGCTAAAAAGGAACTGGTATCTGAATCACCCTTGGTTTGGAGGAATTGTCAGATAAACGTCTTGAGCACAGGGTTTTGGGGACAGTGTGTTGACTGGGTTTTTTTTATGCTTCTCTTCCCCAAAGGAAAGAAAAAAAAGAATTCAACAACTTTAAAAATAGGGACACTTTTCAATGCACTTAAAAAAAAAAAAGAAAGAAAGAAATTAAAAGAATCAACTTTATCCTGTCTTTTTAACCTTTTCAATGTCATATGCCAGTCTGGGTACATTCTCAGTAAATTAAACAGAGTTTTTCCACTCGTGTTGCAAGCCTAACCTATGCCTCACAAAATTACACAATTTTAACCTTGTTTTTAGCTGCAAAAAAAGCCTACCTCATTGCTCAAGTCCCACTTACATATCTGCAGTTCCCAGACCCCCTGCTTCTCCTTTTCTTAGAGGAGGGAAACAAAAAAAAAAAAAAAAAAACCAGCAACAAAAAAAAAAAGGCAAAAGAGGAACTGTAATTTATGAGCCCCCATCCAGCCCTCTGGAACAAAACCTGCCCTCTGTGACCTATTAAACATCTTCAGGGAAGTCTCCTCTATTCTCACTCCAATTTCTTTTTAGTTCCAAGTTGCTTTTCATCTTGGTCATTTGTCAACTCTGAACATTTCAAACACACTTGGATGCCCCAATGCGGTGCCTGAGCCTTTTAAATTTAAATCCTCTTTTCCTCAAGGGAAATGTATCCTGTCTTTCGGACGTTGCTTCATGTGTGTGTGTGGTGACTGCTGGATGGGAAAGGCAAAGGGAAGCTCATTTGAGCCTTCAGCAACAGAGTGCTCTTCCAACACTAACTCATGAATAAGTCTATGCCTTTTCCTGTATATCCTTGCCAGGCCTATCTAAACATTCTCTATCTTTGTATATTAATAACCAGCATATAACTTCCAGCCAAGTTCCAATTATGTCTGTAACACCACATTCAGTCTGGTAACAGGCACCACGGCTCTCGTGAGGGTCTGTCAGTATTCTCACTGCGCTTCACAGCGTATCTGGGAAAGCAGTGGGTAGGTGCACTCGCCTTGATGTTGCTGCTGCACAGCACAGCTGTCAGCTGAGGCTGGAAACATTTTAAATATTAAATTTGACAAGTTGTTCAGTGGCTTGGGAAGAATGAGAAGTCTCTGTACATGTGCCAGTCATTCACTGATATTTAGTCATGAAAGTTTTGTGGGCAAGGAATGTGTCTGCGCAGGTCTGAAGCCGGGTGTATTCACTGTTTTTACTGATAACCTGGAAACAAATACCATAGAAATAATCGCTGCTTAGTTCACAGAGGGCACAAAGAGGCAGAGGGACAAGTGGCAAAGGACTGCGTTGTATAGGACACATGGCTCAGTAACCTAAACCCATTTTAAACAATATTTATCTTAATCGCAGCTCGTGCCAGGTTATGTGCAAGCCCAGCTTGTGTGCGGTGAGGTGGAAGGGCTGTGGCACAGACCCTCCTTCCCATGGCAGCCTGGCTGTGTCCAGCACAGCCTGGATGACCTTGCCCAGAGCACCGAATCCCAGAGGCGCTCACAAACTTTATCGAACAGAGCGGATCTGTGGAACACCTCGGTGCAATTCTGTGGCAAAACGGCTGGCGAGATCAGGGCTGCATTAGCAGAGAAGATAGACTAGGGAAGGGGCTTTACCTCCCATAAGGCTTTGCTGAGATGGATGCTGGAACAGCAGCTCCAGCATCTTTCTAGTAACACGTGGAACAGAAATGAAGACATGGGTTCAGTGCAAGGAAGTGGCACGAAAATTAGCAGCTGAAGACAAAATGGCTTACTGTGCCCACCTTGAATAGCTAAAGCTCTTACCTTATTAAAAAGGGAAATGACCCTATAGTTTCTCCTAAGAAGAAACTAATGGGCATTTAATCGAGGAAGATGTAACATGGGCTGGTAGCTGAAGCAGAAACCAGTCAAAAACCAAAATGATAAAAAAAAAACAAACCCCCAAATCAAAATCCAAACAGAAACAAAGGTACCACATGTTAACAGACCTGTTGGTTTCCACTGCTCATGGGTCTCTCACTTCCTGGTTCCCAGGGTAAGTGAAAGAGTGCTCAGACCTTCCCAAATTACGCTTGCTTTCAGTAGCCTCTCAGACTGTTTCAGTAGTCCAAAGTAACTTTTGAACAAGATGTCTTGACCATAGCAGCTTCTGTGCCACTGAGGACATCCCTCCCCTCTGGAGGGCTGCCTGTCTGCAGCTGAGCCCACAACTGGCACCCCATAGCACACGTGGGCTTAGCCTTCCAGCAGGGAGAGCTGAGGATTTAAACCAGCTTCCCTTTTCACAGCAGCTTAAGTTCTTTAAGGAGTTTAGCTCCATAAACCAATTAAGCATCTTTAAGTCTTTGAGCTCTCATACCTTCCCTGAGCAGTTTGCACACTTACATTGCTTTAAAGGGTGAAAGCTGATTTCATCTAGCTGAGACCCGAGCATCTTACAAGGTCATGGGGCGAACAATCCCAAGCAGAGTCGTTGAGTCTGGAATCCTCTGCAGACCAAATCTGGGGTGCTGCACTCCCGTGGCCTCGTTTCTGCAAGCAAATTCCTACAGGTTTGGAAAAGGCCAACTTCACCTTTAATTCTTTGCTTTCCAGAAGCCCCAGTTCTAGGTTATAAAGTAATAGATGGCCCATGAGCTCATAAACTACACACTGAGAGTGGGAGTAAAGCAGCTGTTATCCACATTTACACATCCACTGCGGCAGCACAGGCAGACATAACTGGTGTGTCACCCCCTCGAGCCCCATCCCAGCGCCTTATCTGCCCCTCCTGTCATTTTCCTTTGGATTAGTTAACACTAAAAGAAGGAGAATGCTAATGCACTCATTTGATACTTGAATATGAAAGCTCACAACCAAGTCTCTGAAGTACTGTTTTGGGCTTTTTGGGTTGGTTTTGTTTTGGTTTTGGGTTGGTTTTGTTTTGTTTTGGTTTTTTTTTAAGTAGTCAAATCAGCAATATCTTGAAAGCCAGAAAACCACATTGTAAAATTTTATGTGAACCTCTCACCAGCCCCCTTTGTTTCCTGCAGGACACATCCCACATAGCTAGATGTATTTATATAAAAAGTATACGGATTTGCTTTATATATACATAAATAAAATTACTGCAGATCTCCTAAACACTGTAATTTTCCTAGTCTCTCTTTTTAAGTCAGTTAATAACCATACATCACTATGTTGTGTTAAAATAGTTTTTAACTCCTGCACAGGAAAAACAACACACTGCGGTAACACTGTGATTCTGTAAACAGTTGTGGATTAACATTCAGTGACCACTGAATCTTCTCTGTGATTAAAAATCCCCACCAGCTGCCCAATCTGCTTTTGTCAGTAAACTCTGTGTCATTTTATAGCAATAAAAATACAGTTCACCCACTCACTTGAGGTCAGTCATGTGCTTATGCCTGAAAAGGAGCATTACATGAAGAGCAGACCTGCTCCATGCTCTGACTGCTGTTGCTCACTTACAGGGTTGCCATCTCTGTTTCTTCTAAACCACCCACCAGTTCTGCCTGCTCAGCACCCAGGTAGTGCCCTCTGCATTGGGCTCACCTGAGGAGGATGTAGCACTGAGGCACAGACCCTGCACCATGAAGCAGACCTAGGGGTCCCAGACCTTACCAAGATTAGCCCTGTCCCAGTAAGGCATTTAGTGCAATTCATCACCTGAACCCAACTCATCAACGAGTCCAGCTCTAGCTCTAACCATAAACTGCCCAGCCTAGCTGTCCCCACCTCCAACAGGAGGCATTCAGCAGTTCCCCCCCCCCCCCCCCAAACACCAGTGCTCCCTGCAAACACAGAAGGTATTTCAAAAACTTACCTCACCTTTGATTCAAAATTCTCCAATGCCACACAGCTCCTACTAAAGCATTTCCAGCATAACTGTACCTACCAACTCAGGCTGTGCACCCCTCAGCAGGTACCCAGCAGCACTCCCCCAGTGTCTCCAGCTCAACAAGGGGGAGCATACAACCACCCACCCAAACCTGAGCTCCCTCACTGGGCAGGAACCCAGCTGCCAGCAGTAACGGCTGGGAGAGAAGGTGAGCACAAGTGTGCCTGGTTTGCACTGATTTTATATTTTGCCTCTTTGACAAAACCTTTTCATCAGCCTCTTCCTTGCAGAGATAAAGTGGAGGTGTCTGTATAACTTAGGGACCCACAGCCATTGCAGCTGTCGCTTGAGTTTTGTGCTGCACCCGATCTGCTGCGACACAGCGGGAGTCACGGCCTCGCGCACCAATGCCTTCCACCATGGTCCATCACGCTTCCTTCAAACCCTGACACTCCCTTCGTTTCAGGGCACCCCAGCTGTAACTTGGAGGACAGCCCTTGCTGGGTGGTTTCTCTTCCCCAACGTGAGCATCCAGCTCCTGCACCCTGACCCCAATGAAGGAGGCTTGTGCTCACCCTGGGTTACCAGCGCAGGAACGCAGCCCTGAGCACTCCCAGGGCTGCCTGCTGCGCTCCGCACACGCTCTCACTCGGCCACTGGTGCCCGTGGGGAGCTGTGCACCCCTGTGCTTTTGCAGAGCCTGCCTTATGGCATGGGCACCTTCCCGCCCCACCTTCAGGCCATTACCACAGCTCCCACAGCCCTGTGTGAGGCAAGCTGGCCATCACACAGCCCTGGCCAGAGCCACCTCCTGCACCCGCTCACGTTTGGGAGCAGAGCACTGGCAAGCATCCCATACCAGTGCCTCTTGTGCTCCCATCCCACACAGGGATAAATCCCTGCAGAGGCAGTCATGCAGCAGACTGCAGTGCAGCAGTGGGAAGGGTATTTCATGGTTTTAGCCAGCCCAGCACTGTTCCCCTTTGGCCCTGAGCTGGTTGGGATGCCGTGGAAGCTGGCTCACCAGTAGACTTCCCCTGGTATGGATTAACACCCATGCACTGTGTGCTTGCTCTTCTTTAATCTGCTGTCTAAACCCACCATGTTCCTTGTGGTGGCTGTGAATGCGGCTGCAGGTGCTGTGGGTGCTCGCACACCTCCGCCGAGCTGCACGCTTCATACCACCTCTTGCTTTGAAGCAGCAATTGCACTTCTGCTTTTTTCCTAGGTGCTTTTTCTCTTTAATTAATTAAACAAACAAACAAACAACAGCAACAAACCAAACCCAAAACAAACAAGCAAAACAAACCAGAAAAGCTTTCAGTTTAACTCCATAACATTATCTTGAACCCTTTTGTTCTTTTTGCTGGACTTGGTTACCCCCCGGAGATTGATTTTCTTTCTTGTCCAGATGCATCTTCCTGCTCAGCCAGATAACAATTTGCTTTACTTCTGCGTGGCTGTGCGGGTTTGTGTTTTCCCTTGACATTTCTGTCAACAACGCAGCAAAGGTCGGTGTGGTGCATCTCCGTCCCCTTCCTCTTTGGGCTTATTTCGATGATTCTCCCATACTGATGCTCGCTGGTTTTCCAGTCATATTTAATCCCCTTTGTGGCCACCTCCACTTTTCCAATGCATTTCCAGTGGCATTAAATGGCCTGTTATCCTGTCCTAATTTCCATGCTAAAACTGCTGGGAGGATAATCTATCTTTTTTTTTTTTCTCTTTGCTGTGTCCTTTTGTATTGTTTATTCTTCATCTAGATTGGGAGAGCCTGCAAGTCCTTTCATGACTATTATTTTTTCCACATGTCCAAGCTCAAACTGAGAATTAGAAAGCTCCCAGGGCTGATCCTTACTTGGCCAGCATTTCTACCACATTTTTCTTTTTAACCTTTTCAGAGCATTTTCTGCAGTTCTGCCTTCCCAGCTGATCAGAGAGAAACCAGGGGCGGCAGGGAGGGCTCACCGGGGGCCAGCCCCCCGGGTGACTCTGGAGATGTGCTGCGGTGCCGGCTAGGAGAGAGGTCACGGAATGGTAGTCAAGCTGAAGGCTGATTGCCGTTGGGGTCAGGAGGGACAATTCTGGCCTCCGGGCAACATTAACTTTATGCTGCGAGTTTTGTGGTCTTTTACAGTACAGCTGACTCTGGGAGGGTTTGGCTGCTTTGAGTGAGGAGTGTGGTTTCAGCTCGCTTCTTAATATTTGGTGCAGTATTTGATGTCTTACCCCTGTAAAATGGGGAGGGGGGAGCACGGTGTTGTACTTCAGATGGCAAAATGAAAATACACCTGGTAACTCCCCTCCGTGTTAGAAGGAATCCCGAGTTCTGCCAAACCACACCACATTAACTAGGCTAGTTACCAAAATGCAGACACTGATACTCACGGGTCTTTTTTTGGTCCTCGGTAGGAGCTGTTGGATCAACTGGAGCCAAATGCTCAGCATTATTACAGTTTTCCTTTTAAACTGCTCAGATTAATGGAACGATTTTTCATTCAGGGAAATCAGGTACAGATCCCTGGCAACTACACTGATTTGACTCTGGCTTGTGAGTAGTACAAATTACAGCAGAATATCATTATTAATTTCATCCGTCCTCTGTTCTGGCAAATTATCATTCATCTCACAAAGCAGATATCTCAGCCAGAGACCTTTATTTTATCCTTTTAGTGTAAAAAAAAATCCCCACTGCTTCCTCCCTCCAAATTAGCAGCCTGTCATTTCCCTGGGGAATTCTGTCTTAGGTGTAGTGCTATGACTTACGTTTGACTAATATCCCCCAAGACCAGACAGGGCTCCAGCGCATTTTTACCTTTCAACACATACCTGAAATCTCTCCCCAGGTCCACAATTGCCTGCTCAGGAGTTAGTCACTTCCTCCACAGCCTGTAGGGAAGATGGCAAAGTTAAAGCAACCGCTGCTTTGTTCTAACCAAGCTTATTGTCAGCGGCTCACCGCACACACGTACACTGAATTCATCTTACTCCGCATGAAAACTGTGCAGGCTGCAGGCTGGGGGCTGACTGTGGTGTCATTAGAGCCCCTGCCTGGTTTCTGGGTGTTATCTGGCAAACTTCTGAATTAACCAAGTACCATAAAGTGTAATTTCCAAATGTCACAGTGAGCCACACTGCCCCAGTGCTGCATTTCAAGCTGCCCATAAGGAGCTTTCCCCTTCCCACAGCCAGGGAATCTTATCACATAGGACAGTGCAAAATGCAAGTCAAACATGAAATCATCAGGAAGATGGTGTAGTGGCTGTGCAGGGTGGCTGATGGGTCAGCAGTGATACCCCCAGCACACTGTAAACCTGGGGAGAAGCAGAGCGCTGGAGCAAGGGAGGTCAGCCCAGGGGGAGGTTTCATTCCCAGTGGTGCCAGACAAAGCCGTATGGACATGCCGAAGCTGATCATTATCTGGCTTGTTCTGCTTCAGCTACTTTGTGAAAACACGGCTTCCACATCACATTTTTTAAGGACTATTTAAGAAGACAATAACTTGCTACAAGTTAATGTGATCTTGACTAGGTTACCTGGTGATACTTCAGTCTCAGTCTGACATTGTAGCTTTGCCCCTAGTGCTATTCCTGTGGGTTTTTTTGCTTATTAGAAATCAGACACTTTGGGGAGGGTTTGGTGCCAGCGAGGCCTGGCGGACACGTGAAATGCTTTTGCATCTTCTGTTGAGGAAGTGACAGCACTTGAACCCCTGTGCCCTGGATGCTGACCCCAGACGGGCATCCATACCCGTGCCACCCTTGCATGCTGCACCCCATCCCTGCCAACACCAGACAGTACACGGTCTTTGGGCTCAGTCTAGCTTCAACCTCTGTAGAGCAAAGGGAAAAGGCCACCAGAGCAGAGGTCCAGGCCTCTCTACTAGAAACTGCCCCAAGATCAGCAACTGTCATCACAGAGAAGTGACTGTCAGATGGCAGCAGCTTTGGGCAGTCAGCCTGTGGCAGGGTGAGAGGTGCTGCGTTCCCTCACTTTGAGGAAGCTCTGGCTCCGTCCCTGCTGGGCACTGTGTGAAATTAGCATCAGTCATCTCACAGGGACACGCTCATTTCTGCCCTTCTGCCCACTCCCACTTCAACGTCTGTCACCATTCTGCACAAACCACCACACTTTCCCCCCACTCTCTTGGGTAGAGTTCTAAAATCAGGGAGTTTCTCTATCAGGCTTCTGTGCTTTTGCTATAATCACTCCGTATGCTCCTCTGACAACCTTATTTCTAAAAAAAAAAAAAAAAAAAAGAAAAGAAAAAGAAGAAAAGACAACTCCCATCATCTCTCAAATCTCAGGAAGAGGTCTTCACACACTAAAAGAGAAACAGAGGCTGCCAGCCCTCTATCTGGAGCTCTTCTTACATGTTTCTTAACCCTCAGGGTCCAATGGATGCTGAGAATTACTCTTTCGTAACATTTGTTTGGCTGCCAAAAAGGAAAAATGATTAGCAGCTCAAAGGCTACATTGCTGTATTTTGCACGAGAAGCCCTTATCACGGGCTGCCTCTGCCCCGCTGACTGCGGATGCAACGCTGCGATGCTCTGCTGCCCACAGGGCACTGGGGTACGCTGCCCGTCGGGCTGCGCTGCTCCAGCACAGTGTCCCAGTGCTCGTGGTGCAGTGTGGGATGTTTCCATCACTGCCCTGCAGATGCGTGTCCTCCCTGCCTCCCATGGACAGCAGTGACCAGACCTTGCAAGCGGCCTCCAAAAGCCTCATCTCCCACTTAATCCATATGACAGAATGTTAGGGGTTGGAAGGGACCTCGAAAGATCATCTGGTCCAACGCCCCTGCCAGAGCAGGATCACCTAGATCAGGTCACACAGGAACATGTCCAGGTGGGTGCTGAATGTCTCCAGAGAAGGAGACTCCAGAACCCTCCTGGGTAGCCTGTTCCAGTGCTCTGTCTGTCAGCCTCACCATGAAGAAGTTTCTCCTCATGTTTACAGAGAACCTCCTGTGTTCCAGCTTGTACCTGTTGCCCCTTGTCCTATCATTGTACATCACTGACAAGAGCCTGGCTCCATCCTCCTGGCACTCACCCTTTACATATTTATAAACATTAATGAGGTCTCCCCTCGGTCTCCTCTTCTCCAAGCTAAAGAGACCCAGCTCCCTCAGCCTTTCCTCATAAGGGAGATGTTCCACTCCACTTATGACTGTGACCAGCTTTGTAATGTGAAGACAACACTCCCTGCTACAGGCAATGCTATTTCTATACCCTCTCCAGGGACTTCAGTATCTTAAAGACAAGTAAGATGAATAGTTTTTAAGATATAGTTAATGGTTTAAGAAAGAGATGTAAAACAGATTGCCCAATTAATGGCTGCTGTTACTGTTTCCTTTACTAGCCATTTATTCACCTGATTCTTGGGGGCAGAGCTGTTTAGATAGGATTTACCTCTCTTTGGACCCTGCAGAGCTCAGGAACTGGTACTGGAAATAGTTTTGGAAGCCCTCTCACGGGTCTCAGAGCAGGCTACAGTGACCATGAGATGCTGATGCCACTGAGTCCAAGCAGTGCCCATGCCCTACAAATCCCCACCAGCTGCCAGCATGGGCCTGACTTCTAGGGAGGCAGTGGTGGGCTCCAGCCCCTCTCTCCCCCGGATCACTGCTCACACACCCACCCAACTGCCTCTGCCAGGTCACTCTTCTCACAGGGCACCCGTGCTTGTATTTCACAGCTGAGGGGGTCTGCCAAGGACAAGCCAGGTCAATCAAGTTCATGAGCATCCTCCTTTATTTTGCTGTCTCAGGCTCCTCTTTCATTCCGCAATAGACGGGCTGCTTTGTCTGTGCACTAGGCTGTACCTGTACCTGCACTGCTTTAGGCATTTGGCAAGGAGAAATTGTTCAGAAGGGTAACTCAAAACTTCTGGCCCTGGATTGAAGCCTTACTCACAGACTGGCACTGTCATGTCACAGATGCTTACTCTGTTCATTATGTTGATGGGTGTTAGCAATGAAGTTTGAACTTTGTTCAGATTTTCCCTGGGTTTGGCAGTGTAAGAGCCAGAGCTTTGAACTGGGTTCAGGCTGGTTGTTAGGTACAAATTATCTGTCAGTCCAATTTTTTTCCCCCACTGTCTCCTTTTGCCAATAATTTGCTACAACGCAGAGATTTCCTGTCATCTTGTCAGTCTGCGTCCTTCCAAAGTCACTTCACTGTCAATGATTAGCTTCTGTTTTTCCACCTCTCTGCAGTGAGCTGCTGATCCCACAGGGAAGTGTCACAATTCACTCCGGAGAGCTCTCCCCTGTGCCCCGAAACAGCCACGATGCGACCCACTTAGGGGACAGTCAGAGGTTGTTCACGCAGACCGGAACAGTCTTTTTCTGTTGGTTGAGATGATGTGGCCACAGAACCAGCCTGAGGAAATCCACTTTACTTGCCAGCCCTGTCCAGGGAATATTGTCTATTGGTCAGAGCTCTGGACTGGGAGGCTGTGGTCATGGCCCCAGCTCTGCCTTTGGTTTTTGGTACGATCTTGGGCAAAACAGATACTAATCCTGTTTTTCATTCGCTAAAGGGAGGATAAAACACTTCCCCGGAAGAGTTAGGTGTTAGATTGTAATGTTTCATGATCACAAAGCCTTTGATATCCCTTAATCAAAGAGCTGTTAAGGGTTTTAAAGGTTGTTATAATTTGTGGAATAGATGTTAGACTGTCTCTGCACAGTCTACACAGAAAATGGAGTCTCTAATGTAATCTGGGGACTAAGTATTAAATGTTCCCTTTTAGGTGATGGCAGAAGTTAGCTTGAAGCCACATACATGCACTGATGAGAGTATATTGGACTTTAAAAGCTTCTTCACATCTCAGTAGACCTTCTCGAGTCGTCTCATACGAGGCTAATTTACATTAAGTCTCGGCCACGTCAGGGTCTGGATTTCTCATGAAAATATGTCTTGGTAGTAAAAGCAAAGCCCCTTCTGCTCTCTGCATGAGAATCACTTAATTCTTCCCTCCACATCATAAATCCCAGGGCATGCTCGGAACCCCATATAATTTGGACTTAGAAAGAAATGAGGTGAGCAATTCTTCCTTTGACAACTTTCATTTCCACCCTGGCTTGCCGACATTTCTCCATTAAAAGAGGTCACTGGAGACTTTGCAAATCCCTCTAGGTACAGTATGAGCACAGGCTGAACTGGTGCTGTATTCCTCTACGCATTGCCCAGCCAAATACTCGAGTCCATCCTGTCATGCGTGAACACGGTGGGTACCCGCCTCCGCTCAAATGTAGCCCTGTTGGTCTACTAGCTCCAACTGGTTCAGCAGTAGCTGTTGGTGCTCTCACTCCAGCAAACCACTTTGCACGCCCATGGTGGAAACTTGCAGCCAGGAAAACATTTACCACCCACTGCTGTCTACAAAGGAATTATTTTACAGTCTTAAAAGAAATTGCAAAACTCATCTAGTATAAAATACATTGTTTTGTCTTTGTGTTTGTCCCAGAGAGAAGAAAGCTCTTAAAACCTTGTAAAGCCAATTACGCTCGATCGAAATGAATTAGAGGAGTTGTTTATAGAATACCTACCGTGAGAATCTGGCTCAGCTTGACAGACTGTATTTTTATTATTATTATTTATTTGCTTTACTGCTTGGTCTGTAGCTGTACAATGATATTGCAATGAAGAGAAAATGCTGACAGGTCATGTTCTGCTTCTATTGGCAGCACCACTGTTTTATATTTAAATGACAAATGTCCTGGCAAAGCTCAGTAACTTTATGTTTCCTTTTTTTCAGACATTGTTTTATATGTCTATGGAGCAACCTTATTAACCTCTGCATTTCTCCAGTGGCATTGAAATGATCAAATGGTTTCTTGCGGTAAGCAATGCAAAGCTGTCCTTCCTTCACCATCACAAACACTTCATGTCATTTCTTTAGGGAAGCCAAGAACATTTCAGAACACTTGTTTTTTGTATTTGCAAGAACGTGATGTGCCATTACTTTCCATGTTCAAATTTTGCTTTCCTCCTGGAACAAAGTATTTCAAAATCCCGTATTTTTAACATTTGCTGTGCTACCTAGAGCCAAAATTATACTGCTTTAATCAGTATTATTTAGGAAATTTCAAAACGTTAAATACTTCCCAGACCATGGAGGAAGGGACTTTCATGTCTTGGTCATTATTTTATAAGCAAATAGACCAATACCGATTATGTTAAATGAACATCATTGTAACATTCAGGTCCCCGTTTTCCTCCTGACCTGCACGAGGAAGGGCCCACTGGCCACCTTGGTGCAGCTCTTCCAGCTCTGCTGCTCAGAGCACTCATTATTTCTCACAGTCCTAACTCACTACTATTGGTGATAAAAGAACCGTGGATCGGGACTGATTCCCATGGATTTTTTCTAAGATCTGACTCCTGTGTGGTTTAATTCCTGTGGAAAAACCAGCTCTGGCTCTGGTTGTGCTGCTCTGCAGACTGCAGGACTGAGCCCCCCGGGGATGGTCCTGATGCAAACTGATACAGCACCCAGCAATTACATGTTGTAAGAGCTGCAGAACTGCTGCTGGGACAGTCCCAAACAGTATTGTTTGGTGCCCACCTTCCCCCTGATTCTGGGCCACACTTACTGAAAGTGTACATCAGGGCCATGGCAAACGGCCAGAGCCTGAAGTTGTACGTTCCAGCGATAGGTTCCACTGCACCACAGAAACTGGTCACTTCACCCGCCTCACCAGAGGCTGTGTAGTAACACTTCTGGCATTACACATGAGTTTCAAACAGGACCAGCAGAAAGCACGAGTTTTTACCTTGTGGGAAATTTCCACCAATGAAAAGTACCAGCTTTGTTTTTGTTTTTTTTTTTTTTTTTCCCTGTGGAAGAAACCAAGAAAGTCTTCCCCCCAACAGGAAACTGAAAAGTAATTTTAGAATTTTCAGGCCAAGGGTTCTGAAGCAAGTGAGCTGGCAAGAAATGGTATTTTTCTTCTGGGGAACTTTGCCCAGCATTCACTGAATAGTGGACAAACATGATGCATTCATGCAAGAGCTGTCATTGTGCTACACTGAAGCAGCATTTCTGCCTGGAAAACTCTTGGACTCTGACTGGTTTCTTCTTCATCTCCCTTCTCCACACTTTCCACTTGTTTCTTAGTGTCACGGTAACTTTTCAGCCCCAGCATGAGCCTCAAAGGGTGTACAGAAGAAGAAGGGTACACAAGAGAAGATGCACAAAATGCTGCATGGAAGTAGATGTTTCTTGTATGCACTGTTTCTAACCAAACCACCCCACAGCCACTGCCCTGGGGGTAAGCTCCCAGTCACCCAGCTGGGACACAATGACAAAAGCCATTGTTCTCCCATCTACCATTGAGTTCCCAGGGAGATGTCACCGCCAGGCTAACAACCGCTGAAGACCTTCTCTCTTGTAACCAGGACTGTGAGACCTGCCAGCTGTTCTGCCATAACCCTCACATCTATTCAGACTGGCATCAGAAAAGCTGCTCTGAGACTCTCCATAAGGGCACCACTCTAAGGGCTCCTAAATGCTGGGATTTCTGGCACTGAACTACTCTTCCAGGCCCCTGCTCAGTAAAGTATTTCTCACTGAATTAAGGGGAATTTAAGTATGTGCTTATGTATTTGGATGATCAGAGAGAGCCTGTGAAATCAATGGAACTACTGAGAGCTGTGTAGAAGCCCTTAATATTAATGTGGGTTTGGTTTTTGGGTTTGGTTGGTTTTTTTTTTTTTTTTTAAAGCCTCTGTTATTTATTCCCAAGTCCTTATCTTGTTTATAACAAAGAATGAACAAAATTCCTTTCCCAAGGCTGGACAGTACTGGAGCACATCCGCACCAAACAGGGACAAAAATAAGCTTGATTGTAGGCAGATTAAATAAGCAAATGCTTCTTAGTCTCACTCTCTCCCTTTTGTCCTTTTTATTCCTCTGTACCCAGTAAAGCTAAGGTTTTATGGCCTTATCTAGAGTCTGCAGAATTTGATGCAACTCTTTTTGTTGTCTTGAACGGGTTTTGGAGCAGTCCTGTAGGGCAGAGTATGGAAATATCTTTACACAGATTTCTCACCCACTGTCTAGAGAAAGGAATACACATTATTAAAACACTGATCCAACACACAGTCCCCAAGACCTGTCAATATTCACTCTGTTGCTTAATTTAAAATTACCCTGTTTTCTCTTTGAACTTTCCTTAGGAACATAAAATCTGAAGAGACTTGAGTAGGTTTCCAATTTCTACCTTATTTTATACAAAAACCTTCAAACCACAGTTGCTTCTGAAGCACATCGCACGCAAAGGTAAGCATACAAAGAGGAGTTTCCAAACATTATAATAAACCATCTTTAAAGTGAACATGCCCCAAATCAGAAGCCCCATGTGGCTGCAGGAAGGATGGTTGCTGCTGGTGATTTTGTGGCTGGGGAAGGCACAGCCTGAGAAGCCGGGCAGGGGCGAGGGCTGCACGGTCACCCAAGGGAGACGCAGCACCAAGCAGTGTCAGGGCAGCGCCCTGGCCGCTTCCCTGCTAAATCCGGCTGAGTTAAGTGCACGGCTTTGGTGAGACAGAGGAACACAAAATGCCCTTCGATTCAGCTAATGGAACGAGCTAGAACATTGTTGCCACCAAGGCCCTGATCCAGCTATCACTGCCCCCACGAGGGACCTCGCTGGAGGGTTGCTACAGCTGGGGCAAACTCCCAGTCTCTGTGCCACCTAAGTCCCACTGATGGATGCATTGCACAGTTTGACAGTATATTTCCAGACCCTTAATTGCTACCTACAGAAACATTTGGCCTGTAGCTTGTCACACCAGTATTACATGGAACTGGGTCAACGAGAGGCCTCCTGAGCTCAGGTCCCCACCCCCATACTAAAAGCAGAGGGGTACAGGAGGTTCCGGTTCACGTATATATTGTCGCAGTACTCAATACACACTTTGAAATCTTAAAGCAGATTGTGACTTGCCATTTATAACTAAAAGATATCGATACACGGACACACAATGTGCTTTTGCAAAATGACAGAAAAACTGTTCTTTTCGTGTTACCTCAATGCAAACATGACTGCATGTCGCTTTTAAATAGCCACCGCTCTAAGA
Organism: Ceryle rudis; assembly: GCA_033439905.1. Classification (NCBI taxonomy): domain Eukaryota; kingdom Metazoa; phylum Chordata; class Aves; order Coraciiformes; family Cerylidae; genus Ceryle; species Ceryle rudis. Next base: position 177,602 of record JAAGNO010003991.1, on the reverse strand, counting down.
GACATATCATCATCAGGTAAACCAATTTGCTACCCATATTTAGGCATTGTAAAGAAAAGAAGCAGACCAACCTCCACATGGTTTGTTTGGTTTGGTTTTGTGGTTTGTTTTTTTTTTTTTTTTCTTTTCTTTTTTTTTCTTTCGGAATTTGCATGCTTAATACAGAACTAGGGAGGTTTAAAATCTCACCGAACATTCTATGTGAATTAACCAGATTCTAGAGTAATGTGGAAAGGAAAAGAATGAAAAGTACAGCTTTTCATTTTAACATACGCAGCTCTTTTCATGCAGGGTATTCTTCTAGGTTGGTGGGGTTTTTTTTTTCCATTTTTAAAATGATGCTTTGCATTAAAGAACATAGCCAGTGTAAACACAGTCTGTAACACTTAAAAAACAGTGCAAATCTTGTAGATTTCTGGGAGGAGGTTGAAATACATATATTTATAATGAAGGTAAAATCACTTCCTTTCTTAGTAAAAAAATATGTATATTAAACACCTATATGTTTGGAATTCAACTTCACAAAAGAGCAAGTTATAGACTTATACTGTGTAATAAATGAATAGCTTTTCTAGATTTCCATTTTCGGTGTTAGTGTCAAACGTGTAATAACGGTAGAAACCCCCCCCCCAGCAAACCAAAACAAGAGAAACAGGTATCATTTAGAACCTAATGAAAATCTTACAGATAGTAACTGGTGTAAGAGGGCACAGAATAAAGAGCTGGGGAAAGAAGCAATGGAAAAATACCGACCTCTATGAATTATTGCACATTTGAGATGATTCTCATGGCCTTTGGGCCAATTCTGGATACTTTTAAGTCTTAGGTCAGTGTTTGTTTCCATTTGACTGTAGGGTACAATTTAGGAACCACTGCAAAATGTCAAGGATTTACTGAACTTGTTTGCTGATGAAACCACAGGCAGCTGAGTGCAGAGTGCTAACTTTATTCATGCAATCAGAGAGAACAAGGCTAAAAACATACTGAAATACAGGCAAGGTTACCTGCCATAAAAAATAGTTTGGGGAACTTGCTCCAGCAGATCTTATTGAGACAGAACTCTCATGTCTACTGGTCTTTTTTTTTTTTTTTTTAATCATCAAAGCTGTGCCAAAACCTGCAAAACTGGCTTCTGCCTTCATTATTTAGAGATTTTTCCTGGAATACTGTTGTCTCCGTGGTCTAACTCTGCAACTCCTCATCAGCTGAGTATGGAAATGTCCGTGAAACATACTGGTCCAAAGAAAACTCAGCTTGCTGAGTAGTAATGCCTGTGTAACAGTTCTCATCCACAAGCAGCAAGAATCCCTTCCATTGACAGATAAATGACAGTATCCTGACTGACTGATGGGATCACTTACAGAAGTGAGAAATGCAAGACCTAACCAGCTGCTCAAAAATATCACTTTTCACTAGCTGCACAGAGAGCAGAACTATTCCTGCTTCAGCCATATTTAAAATGTACATAGAATGAAGGTAGATAAACAGAGAGAGAACTGTCTCAGGTGATTATCGTTGCAATTGAAGTCAGACTACTAGTAAGCCTGAATAATTTAGCACTTCATCTCCGAATATTGCTGTAGCAATCATTTTCTATTGCTGATGTTCTCACAAAAAGGTTAATTTCAAATTGTAACTACTGCTTTTGGAAAAAAAATCCTATCTAAAATTACATTGGCTTTACTACAAATCCTAAAAGAGCTCAAGAGACCTTAAGAAATTTCAAATTAATGAATGGACTGACAGATAAATTTATACTTAAACTGTTAAAAAAAGTCATTAAAATCGGAAAAGAAAAAAGAAAGTGACATAATCTACAATCGACAGAAAAATCTTCCTAAATATCTTCTGATATTCTAGTAAGTTGTTTAATAAAACCACACTGCTAACCATTGACTAGGAATACAACATGCCTCAGTAATAAAATGAAGAGATGCTGATGTGAGCAGGTGATTTATTCTGCAGTAACTGTTACTATGCATTTTATTGATAAAGCTTCATCTGCATTGTTTCAGCTGGTCATCTTCTAAAATATATTTGTGAGACAACATTACCAGGAAGGCTTCCTCCTCCTTCCTTTTGAGAATGATTCACCCCTTGGGGTCTGCGCAGGAGATAATCATTTTCATAGCATGATTAGAATTTCAAACAGTACTGAAGTCTGCATGAAAAACCCAACAGCTTCCATGTATTTCAAATACTACTACCTAAGTATGTATGGATGTTGGAGATCATATACAGTGACCTTTTATCCATCCCAGATTGTAAACCTACTGCAAAATGATGGGATTTTTTTTTTTTTCTATTCCCCCTCCTTTTTAAAGAAGCAATAAAACTGTACATTAAAAGACAGGAAGGACATTACTGAGTTACAAAACAATGCCCCCTTTGTCAATAATTTGCAAATGTAAACAAAAAAGTTCAAGTAGAAAAGCGAACCAGTGTGCCGCTGCTTCAAATATGTTTTCTCCCCCCCATGGGATTAGGGCAAAGTTCTTTAAAAAAAGTCTTCCTGGCGGTCATGAGCATCTCAAAAGAGTCCTGATCTTCACTACCAGATATCACTGGTGAAGCTAAGCTCCTTTGCTGATAAAGGTAGCAATGGGTTGTTCCTGTGAAACTCTTGGGGATCCTTCATGGTATTGTTAAGAGGTAGCTGTCCGTTTAGTAGTGTCAAAGGAATGTTACAGTATGTGTGATGGTTGCTTATGGAAGCTATTGGCAATGTTGCTGCTGACACATCATATTCGTATCCTCGGCAATAATGTCTCATTTGCACAGAGTCTGCTTGGTGGTAATCAGTTAAATCAGCCCGCGATTCTACCAGAGTGGCAGAAGTGCCTGTGACGGCCAGAGATGGTACAGTCTGGAGGTCTCCAAAAAGGCCCTGCTCTGCAGAATCCAGGACCTGATGGCGAGACACCACCTCCTTTTTCTTCCCTGGCATTTCAAAGACTAGGCGCTTCCAAAACTTAGAGTTCAGTTTGCTGCTTTTTGGTCCTTTCCACTTGACCACTGAGAGAAGTTTGATGGTGTGCTTTAAAGATTCCACTTCGTGATAATTCACTTTCCCTTTTAATTCAGTACACTCAATCAAAATAACTTTGATTTCTCCACTGACTAGCATGTTATGGAGTCTGTTTTCCATCTCAAAAATACTCCATCCTCTCCTGAGAACATAGTCTGGAGTTAACACGATAATGAGTCTTCTGCTTTGTTCAACACATCTCGTGAGATCTTCAATGTAGGCTACAAATTATAGAAAGAGAGAAAGAGTAAAGAATAAAGAAGTCTATTGTATCAAAACATCAGGCTTGCAATCAAGTATAACAAAATCCTACAGCTTACTGATCCACTCTATTTAAGACAAGGGGCATTTCGCTATATACTCCAACAACAACAACAAAACCATTGTGCATCACAACGTATTTCTGTTTATGGAGAACACATAGAAAAGTCCGTAATAACACTCTCCATCCTTCACTGGTTTTCCCTGTTCGTCTCAACACAATGACATTTACATAATATCCTCACCGTGTAGATGCATTAGTGACTAAAAATACACAGTTCACTTACTGAAAAAATGTAAGATCAATGTAACGTTTGTGTAAATTCTCACATTAACACTGATCCCATTGAGGGGAGCAGGCTCTGGGAAGCAGTTCTTGTGTTTCAGATGCAAGGACATGAGGGTACTGCAGGGTGTATGAACTGTAACGTGCAAGAGCCCAAAACGAAATCAACCTTCAACACATGCAGAACTTGTGCCATCGCATAGAAGCATCACGGTAGCTCTTTCCCCTTTAGGTATCGACCACAAAAGCACAATAACATTCTCCGTGGCCCAATGGTAGGGTTTAATATCACAAACCTGTGCTTCTATGTACCCCAAAGTGTTAACAGAAACTTGACAAGTGACAGGAACAAATGAAAAATTTAAACATATTGGAGGTGTTTATTTGTTGAGACATCAGTGACAAAGAAAATAGTATTCTTCTTTTATTCATGCATGCCAAGTAGTTGCAAACGATCAGTGTAAGCAGAAATGCCAGCCCCATCATTAACTCCACGATGTCAGATTATTGAACTACAAAATATTCTTGAAGTTGGACTTGGATCCCCGAGTTTCACTTGTCCCAGGGATGGTAGGGAAGAGAAGCCAATTACAATAGTCTGACGTGGAACAGGATGAGAAAGAGATCCACTTACAGACCTGATCCAAAACCCCTTCAAATGAACAGACTTCAACAAATTTCGATGGGGTTTGGGTCAAGACCAGCAAAATGAAATCACTTGGGAAAAAACCCAAAACACTAAGGTCAGAAAAGTGTTCATTGGTTGCACAGCATTATGACTGCTGTGGATATAATTTTCTTTTTTTAAACTACGTGAACCTCTCGACCATGCTACTCAGAATGTGCCGCCTGACAACAGCGGAGAAGCATGTGTTATAAATGAAGACTTGGACACGAGAGCTGCACAGAACAGATCTTTACTCAGCACAGGGCAGGGCCTCTCTTACACACACTGCCCTCTAGCAGGAACAACAATTACAAATAACATCATTAATCAACATCTGTTACTGCAAGACTCATTTTTATAGTCCCAAGCACCATACCACAGCATGCTTATTCACACCACTTCCAGTAAAGTAAGTAGCTACAAAATAAGCCAACAGGAACATTCTAAAATAGCTTATTTTCATGAGACTGAAGGCATAGTTAGCATCAAATCTGCCTTTACCAATGTTGTATTTCACCACTTAGCAGCAAGAAGAATTTCTTTCACAAATGGAAAAAAGAGGCAATTGCAAACATCCCACAGACACACAAAAATTTAAGACATACACATACATTACAAATGTCTATGCAACAATCCTGACTTTTAGTTAATGTTTTATGACTCTTTAATCATGCAGCATTTACAGTTTGGGGTTTTTGTTTGTTTGTTTGTTTGTTTTCTTAAAATATTTTATGAGGAAACCCCTCACATTGCTCTGGTAAAATAGTTACTCATTAATGAAAAAAAATCAACAATAAAATCCATGGGAGAGGCAGCAGAGAAGGGAGAGAATTAGCAACAATGAGAAAATGATAAGCAGAACTGGTGAAACAAAACTTAAGGAAAGGTAGAAATGTTCAATACAATGGAAAGAGATTATCCCAATGTATCAACAGCTCAGACTCTTCATTTTCTTCCTTTCTTTCTGCTCCCAAAAAGAAAGAATTTAGGTGGGAAGCTTCATCATTAGAGGTTGAATCTGCAAGATACAGTAAAACAACAAACTATCATGCATCTTTCCTGAGACATATTCATCCCTTCTTCAAACAACTCAGAACACTGCTGTGTACAGACAATTCTCTGCAGGACACAGTACCTGTCAGTACCACACATCCAGGTGAGTGCTAAGCACAGCCATGTGCATCCTATGTGCATCCAATTAAAACAACAACAACAAAACAAACAAACAAAAAAATCACTCCACTCTCATCTCTTCAAATACCCAGCGGCAATCGTTTCAAAATAGCAACAACCCAGCAATAATCCATTGTACCATCGCCATCAAAAACTCACCAGACTTTGCTTTAGTCAAACAGGGAATGAGGTGGGAAGCAGACAGGAATAATTCCTGGTTTTCTCAGATGGATACTTCTCCCCTCTGTGCCTCTCCCATACTTTGGCATGCCCACCTTACTTACTGGATAGTGCAGCAAGTTAGAGCTTTCTACAGATGACTAAACAGACACCTTCACAAACCACCACTAAGTGCTCCTTCAAATTCCGAGTTTGGAGCTGGTTCACCGATAGACCTGGCCAATGTACTAGGGGTCTGTTGGGGCACTGAGGATAAAATACAGCATATTATAGGAAACTGGAAACCCAAGTGAAGAGGCAGACACATTTTCCATCCACCTGGTCCAGAAGTACTTAGTACTCCCAATAACTTCACCTTGGGACTGCTACTGAAGATAGGTGATAGCTCCCCTGGAGCACTTGGTTCCATTGGGTGGACTCTCCAATATGTACAATGTGCACAACTTGACCACTTCCGCAAGGAAAAGTGGGGGGGGTGGGGATGACAGATTCCTGTCCGTGGAAATTCAAGCTTTGTTTTTTCCAGTGGTACTGGACTGACTGTATAAACCTGTGAGTTGCTAAACCACCAGCTCTCACTTCAGAATTTGAGACTGCTTGAATTACCCCAGGTTCAGGTCTTAAGTGTTCAGTCCACTAGAAGGCATTAAATCCTAAGAGTCTATATTGCAAAATAGGATGGAGAAAGGGTTGTTTTCACCTTTCCAGTGAGCTAAGAAGTAATTGTCAGGCAATGGCTCTGTTTCAAGAAAAAAAAACGAGCACGGATTTCAGGAATGACATCATCAGCTAGGATCAGATGTAAGGTCCCAGATCAACAATATTTCCATTAGATAAATATTATGTTGCTGAAACTTCACTTTTGCTTCGGGATGTGTGAACTTCAATGACATTTCATTGTGAGAAGAGAAAAAAAAAAAAATCATCCTGACAAAATCAGTATGGAATTATTAATTTTTAATTCCCTAAGATTTTATGTTATCATAAACTAGAATGTAAAAATAAAATGTCAGCATTAGAATTAACCCACTTGGGTTTATTAAAAGAGAACATTTTACATTTTGACCCTTTTCCCCCTTTTAAAACACCATTTTGCAATACGGCACAAAACCTGTTTTCAAAATAATAGCATTTCCCATAGGTAAAACAAAACCAGAATTATGAGTAGCTCCATCAGTAACTTACTTGCGTCGCGTCCAATGCAGTGCCCAAGGAGACATGGACACCGTGAACTTTTAGGCCCATAAACAAACATAGTTTTTCTATGGTTGCCCTTTGGGAATGTAGACAGATCACCTGACAGCAGATACGTGCTCACTAATTACTGGCCACGTGTAACGATGCTGAACTCTGGTTTGAAGCACCGAAGAAGAGAAGTCCATGACATGCATCCCAGTTGCAATTAAATCATGCGCAACTGCCTACTGAATCTTGAATGAGCTACACGAACCACAGGCTGGAAGGAAACGCAGACAACCTAATACGCAGCAAACCAAGAGCAAGGAACTTAATGAACACCACGGACACAGAGCTGCTTGCACAAAGAAATGACTGACTAACCAGATTCAGATGACTTGCAGAAGCAGTTAAGGGAAAGAACACCAGAAATCATACAGAGTCCTACAGATATTTTTGGGAAGTATGGTCTGCAGCACCACAAGAACCAAAGAGCATCTACCATCAACCTAATACTGTCTGGTTCCTGGCACTCCGAAAACAACCCGCCTTTCTGTGTTTGGCAATGTGACTATCACTTGAGAAAGTTATTTATAGAAGAATAATTCAGCTGTGGTTCCCTAAATGAATAGTTCCCAAACCCTAACTCTGATTACTATAACAAAAATGATTGCATGTCTTGATTTTCCTGTTTATTAAATACCTGTTGCTTCTGTTAGCTCAGACCAGAACAGCAATGCAGCTGGAACTGCTGAAACACAGAGCGGAGTGAGGGCCCCCCCCAGAGAGAGCCCAGTCCCAGGATAAGCTAAGGGACAGCTGATGAGTTCAACATAAAGAAACAAATGACGCAGCTCAGCACAACGTGCTGCCCTCTCACCATGATGCTCTCTCAGCCCTTACCAAACTTGCTGTGCTCCACATGACAAAGGAAGGAAGCATTAAGGAGAAGGAAAAGGTGGCAGCTCTGGGGATGTCTCCTTGCAGACTGAAGTGTCTGAAGTGAGTGATTTTGGTAAAATTGTTTTGGCAATAGGTGTTGGAATCAAAATTCTGGATCTTTAGAATCAAAAGACTGATAGACTCATACAGTTTAGAAGGGGGCTCTGGAGGTCTCCAGGTCAATACCCTGCCCAAAGCAGGACCGGCTAAGATTGCTCAGGGCCTTGTCCACTACAGTTTTGAAGACCTCCAGTGTCTGACCACCTTCATGGTGAGGAAAATTTTCCAAATGCTTAAATGGAATTTTCAATGTTGCAGCTTGTACCTGTGGCCTCTTGTCCAACAACTGCATCTCTCTGCAAAGAGTCTGTCTCTGTGCTCGCCAATGGAAAGACAACAATAAGATTCTTTCTTGGCTTTGTCTTTCTTGGCCTTTTCTTTGAGAAACACAGTTCTTTTGGTGTCTCCTCTTGTATCGTGTGCTCCAGCTCCCTGACCACCTTGGTGGCCTTCAGTGGGCTGTCAGAGGGTACCCAGCCTTTCTGGCTTTCATTCATATTTCTTCCACCTTCAACAGTGATTCCCCTGTATTCCTGCTACCCCTGCCCATGCCTGGCATTAAGTGTAAGATTCATACAGAGTAGACAACAAGGGATTTCTGAAAGGAATTTGTGAAGCTGGGTACTCTATTCCCATCCCAGATGAATGATGCCCAAAACATAATTAAGGCTCCTTGGGAACCCCCGGCATACAGTCCAACTGGGTTTTCTTCATCCAGGAACCCAGGAAGCTGGAAGCCACCAGGCAAAGCCACATGGACGGGCAGACAAAATTTACAGTGCCAGAAATGCAATATTGACCGTTGGGTGCTTTTTATCACGTCTTAGGTGCTCTCCTGCTGTGCTGACAACCTCTCATTTTTCAGATAAAAGCTAGGATTTTTATTTCATCACTACTGTTCTTTTCAGTGCCTGATCTCTATATCCTGGGCTGAGCTGGGGTGAACTGGTGCTTTTTCAGTCCTGTTGAGACCAAATGCACATAGGCTTGGAGAGCAACTAGATGATGCTCTAGCAGATTTATATTGCTGGTATTAAAAATCCAACTGGACAATTTTGGCCTCTTCATTTTCAAATTAAATTAAAATAATTTGCAGAAACTAAGTGAGAAAAAAAAAATCTTCCTCCAATGTAGTCCTAATTTTAGAAGAGTTAAGTGCAAAGAGAACTTTCTCTCTGTAGATACACCATCCTTAGCAAGACAGAAAATGGCTCAAGTAAAAACGTGACTATTTCTATTTCCCTCCCCACCCCAACCATTCAGTTACCTCAGTTCTCCTGACACTGAATTAAAAAGCTTGCAGGGCTTTAGTGTGCTTGCTGTGGGAAAGGGTTTGTTAAAAAGTCCTGAAAACTAATAGGGTGGAAAAAATTATAACTGCTAAGAAATTTTAGTAACAACTGCAACCGTTATCTTAGGGATCACAGTCTCCTTTTACAGGCTGGCAAGTTCAATTATGCATTAGTTACCTCGGCAGAAAGGTGCCTGTGCTGTCAGCTTTGACAGAATGAAGAACACTCTGGTAGCATCAAAGAATATTCTTTAAGAAATAGCTGCTATAGTGCTTCCTATAACACGCAACTCAAATCCTGGGTTACAAACTTGGTCTTGCTGCTCACACAGCACACTGCATGTCACATCTCCCTGCCGCGCTGCCCCTCTCATCTTCCAGCCTGCACGGCCATGTGGGCTTCTGCATGAGCAAGAGCAGAGTAGTGGTGGCTGCCTGAGCTCCTTTTCTACCTTGCCAGTTTAGGAGCCTCTCAGGCAACACCGAGTCATCACAAAGGTCCTTGCTGGCCACCATGTGGTGGCCATCACCAAGGCCCTTGGCATCCTTTACGCTGGCTCTTCCACTAGAAAAAAACACTACACTGGGATAACATTTGTATCCCAGCAAGGCACAGAAACCAACACCTACTGCAAAACATGACTCAGCCCCATCTGATCTAACTCTGGATGACAGGGATCTGCTTCCCAATGTTGAAGAGGTAGCCTCATTTCCCACAGCCTTCACCTCTGTCCTCCTAGGGACAGCAACAGTCACTCCAGGGGCATCCCTGAAACAGCCTTTCCTCAGAGCAGAGCCCAGAAGGCGGAGCTCGGCTATCAGTGTGAAGGAGCTTGCTGCTGGGCACGCGCATCCCAGCTAAGGCACATCTGGCTGTAATCTCTCCTTCGGCTGCACAGGGACATGCAGAGCCTATTGCAGCTATTCCCCGGAGGTTAGAGATGAACCAGCTGGACAAAAACATGCCTGAATTTTTCTGAAGTCAGCTTTTTAGTTTGTTCAGGGAAGCATGCAAGAAAGTTAATGAAACACTATTTA